>JARWLC010000001.1:89755882-90063382 GCA_033318265.1 Phyllotis vaccarum | reverse complement strand
GAAAACATTTAATTGTGGAGCTCACTTACAGTTATGATGTTTAGTTCATTATTTTCATTGAGGGAAGCAGGACAGCATGATTCATAGGCAATAAGGAATGGTCTGAGACAATGAGCAGTACCTTGAGCATACAAGAGCTCAAAGCCTACTTGCAGGGTAACATACTTTATTCAATAAGGCCATACCTACTCCAACAGGGCCATACCTCTCAATAGTGCCATTCTCTTTGGGGACCATTTCCTTTCAAGCCACAACATTCTAATCTCCAGTCCCCAAAAGCTTGTAGCAATATTCTAATGCAGAATGTATTTAGTTCAGCTTCAAAAGTCCCCATAGTCTATTACAGTTTCCAGGGAGATATTTTGTTTGTGCTAAAACAAATAAAGCTTTCCCAGTGATCAGGGGGCAGGCTAGCCACTAGTTAACCATAGAGGCCAGGCACTGGTGCCACACATCTTTAATCCCAGCACTTGAGAGGAGGAAGCTGGAAGATCAGGGGTTCCTGGCTACTCTGGGTTGAGCTAGTTTAAGAGAGGAACAGAGCCAGGAAGTGGAGACTCATGCCTTTAATCCCAGTTTTGGGGATATCATCCATTTAATTTTAGTACTATGTAAACACAAGCCTTTAATTCTAGCACTAGGGAGGTAGAGTCATAAAGCAATATGGCTGGACAGAATGAAGAATATGAGGTAGGTGAAGACAGGAGCTCACCCCCTTTCAGGTTGAAAATTTGACAAGAAAAGAAGTAGCTGGCTATTCTTTTGTATCTCTGACTTTTCAGTATTTAGTCTGATATTTGGGTCAATTTTTTTTATTATTAAGACCAATTAGAATTTGTCCCACATCTGGCACCCAATAAAATCACAAAAAACAAACAAAGAAATAAACGAACACTGTACTATGGCTCGGCAACCACCAGCACAGTCTGGAACTACAGTAGCTGGAGTCACTACCCAACCAGTTAGACTTTTTTCTTCTCCAAGACCTCTGTGTAAGTCTGGAATTTTTCTGTTGCAGCCATTCTGAAGCAAACTTTATAGGCATTTGGGTTTCAAAAACTACGGGAGTTAGTTAATCATTTTTACATTTCCCTTATGCAGACAGCAGACAGCTTGGTTTTTTTTTTTTTTTTTTGGCTTCATCTCTCTACAAAATACATTTAGTCCAACTTCAAACGTCCTCATATTCTATCACCATTTCAATAATATTTAGAAGTTAAAAGTCAGTCTCTTCTAAAATCTATAAATCTCTTAAATATACTTAACTATATAATGAAAATAAAAAGTCAGATCACATTCTTCTAACATATAATGGCTCAGGATATGTAGTATTATTCTAAAACATAGGGAAGGGAGCATGGCACGGAAATTCTGAACCCAAGCAAGATTGAAAACCAGCTGGACAATCTTCTAATTTGCATCCCCATGTCTGATGTAAAATGTCTTTCAGATCTCCAGCTCCTTTCATCTTCGTTGACTGTAACACACGTCTTTCTCTTGGGCTGGTTCCACTCCTCGTTAGCAGCTTTCCTTGGCAGATATCCCATGACTCTGACATCTTTAATACCTGAGAGGCTCCAAAAGCAATTCTGGCTCCAACTACATGTCTTCACACAATGTTCGCTTCATTGATAGGTGCCAGTCCTCAGAAGCTTTCCTTAGTCTCAGAGGCAAATTCCATAGCCCCTTTCTTTTATCCATAACTCCAGAACCAAGTGGCTGAAGTTGTCAAGTTCTGCTGCTTACTAGCCTGGAACATTGTCCCTTCATTCAACTGCATCTCCACCAACTTTCTGATTTTGAACATTTCTTTCACTGCCTAAGCTTAGCTGCCCTGAAACTTGCTCTATATATCAGACCTGCCTCAAGCTTATAGATCTGTCAGCCCCCACCTTCTTAATGCTGGGGCTAAAGGTGTGCACCACCACCACACCCAATGCTAAACTTATCTATTTCCTTTCCACAACTTGGTAATATAACTGGGTAGGATCTTGAACTGGGTTGGGTTATCACTTTTTATTCCCTTTCTTCACCTGTTTATCTTCTTGAATGTACAACTTATCTCCATTTCTGGTATTCTTTTTTTTAATCAAATATTTTTCTTGCACTTAATGAACTTTTTTCTTTAAAATACATCCTCATTAGAGTTAACAATAGTAACTGTACAACTAAGTTTAAACTAGGCTATTTTAAGATTTCTTCTGCCAAGGGAGTAATCCAAAACTCTTTATTTTAGTCACAGGCAAACGTGTCAGACAAGGGCAAAAACAGCCACATTCTCCTTCAAAATACCAGAAGAACAGGTTCTAGTAACATGCTAAAATTATTCCCCTTTGAAACCCCTTAAGACAGTCCCAGACAGTTTCAAATTATGCTTAGCATCAGTCTTTAATCTTCCTACTAGTATGGCCCATTAAGCAGAGCTTAAAGCATTCCACTGCTTTCCTAACCCAAATTATCAAAGACCAGCTTGGGATCGAACGGAACTTAAGAGAGATATCCAGGGATTTTCCTAGGAAGACAAAATAGAGAAGATCTTCTTAACAAGTTGGGATAATAATGGGTAGTTACCAAGGAGAGGTGGGAACAAATCATGAGAGGAGATGGTTATGTGAGAAGAGCAACAAAGATAGAGAAAACAAGTTGGAAAGTGGCTGAGTGCTAGAGAAATCTCCAAGATCTCACACAACATCCCTAGCTAGTTCTCTAACCAATAGTGGAGGGGGTGCCTAAACAGAAATTGCCCTATAATCAAATGAATGACCACCGTAAGTGTCATTATAGAACCTACATCCAGCAATGAATAAAGGCAGAAGCAGAGATCCATAGCTAAGCACCATGTCAAGCTTCTGGTCCAGTTAAAGAGAGAGAGAGGAGAGTCTGTATGAGCAAGAGATAGGGATTATGAAGAGGCATCTCACAGAGATGGCTGGCTGGAGCTCTGGGGAGCTCACTGAGCAGACACAGAATCATCAGGAAAAGGAACTAAACTCTCCTAAGGTAGACCTCTGTCAATTGGCATGGACAGTATGTGGAACTTTTTAAGTAGAACCAGCCTATGTTCTTGTGCATGAATTGGCACCCTGGAGCCCATTCCCTACAGAGGAACACCTAACCCAGCCTTAATACTGGGATGAGGATATCAGACATACCTCAGAAGGAAACACCAGACTGAACTCTTACTGTTACAATTCTTCATCACCTCTCCACTGTTTCCCTGAGCATTGGAAGTGGGATTGTTTTGTACCTTTCTCAGTTGAGACTGGGGTCCAGACAGTTTTTAATAGATATGGTGTTCATTAATGGTCTATGTGGAAATGAAAATTTTCTTTTATGACTTTACTTATATCAAAATATCAAAAGCATATTCTTAACTGTGTCTTTTTCCACTATTACTGTGGTTTTCATGAATATATAGTGTTGCTTTATTATATTATGCATCCCAGAGGATAGCCTGGTTACAGGGGAAGCTTGTAAATGAGATGATAATTATAAGACACATTCAGACAGGAAAATAATGTTATCATATTTCAATTTCATACTATAAGCTTGTAGGAAATGACAAAAAGTACATTATGAAAGGTGTCTTTTATTTCAACAATAAATACTATTTCACATTCAGTTAGGTTGCATAGTACAATGTTTACAGTTTTATCATACTACCCAGTAGTCTACTGGATTAATATTTCGTTTTTGTTGGGCTTTATTTATTCATATATTCCCAGTCACCATTCTATCATTAATCCATCTATCTACATATTCACCAATATATCTATAGAAATATTCAAGGCTGACTGGGAGGGAATGGGAAGAGAGAAGGGAGGGGGGACAGGGGGATACATAGATAAAAAATGACATTTGTTTAATAAAATATATACCTAAAAGAAATATGCTAATATATATTAAATTTATGACTGGAATCTAATCATGTATAATGCTCTTAAATTAAGAACTAAAATGGTCAGTGAGTGCAAACCTCTACCTATACAAAACACTTTGTCCTGTTTTCAATAGGATGTTCTTAATAATGGCTAAATATGTAAAGTACAATAATTCTAACCAGAAATCAATAAAGCTCAGGTCTTGAGTTATTCCGCCTTTCACTTCTCCCCTTACTTATAAAGAAAGACAATCATAGTTTATTGCTTTTTCATTGCAGAAAAATTTCCTTTTACATATAGTCAAATGTAGGCAGTAGATTTGCCTTATAAATATTAACTTACAGTTAATTATTCTTTTCATTTGAAAGCATAAAGCAAATGTCTGGCCCATCAACCCATGCTTACTAATTATAAATGCAGCCTTACCCCCTTCACAAGGAAGTGATAGTTTAATCTTAGGACTGTCATGTCTTATTGGAAAAGATAATATCTGACAGCTTTGTGTCAAAACTTGTTGTTATTGGGGATTACATCAAAGACTTAGAGTCTTAATTGTAAAAAAAACAAAACAAAACAAAACAAAACAATAAAACAGTGAAGATCCAATTTAGATGGCATTTCCAACACTTAATTCCGTTATACAGTTAGTAACTTTTTACTTGAATAAAAGAAACAAGAAATTGTCGTCCAAGATCAGACTTCAGTAGAGCCTTCAGGTACGTGTTTATTCAGTTTTGCTTATAGTAGACATTATTCACATTATAATATTGGTAGCATATTTTTGAATTTAGTGTAGTTATACTTACATTTAAGTAATATTGCAAAATACTTATACTCTTTTACTAGGTTAAAGTGGTGGCTATTTACTCTAATCTGATCTGGGCTATACACTACTAGCTATCTATTAACTGAAAAACTCAATAATGATCAATCTATAGTAGGTTGAGGTCTGGAGGGTATTTAAGAAAATCATTAAAGCTTTCACTTTAGTGACGTGTTTTAGACTTATAGGCATTTTAATATGTGTGTGTGTATATATATATATATATATATATATATATGTTCACATGTGCAAACACACATATACACACATTAACTCAAAACTCAAAGCAATACTACAAAAATACACTATTAACTAATTAACATTTGGGAGTAATAAAGCTTGGGGAAAGAATAATTGTTCCAAAACACATAGTATAGAAATAGAAACTGTAATCCAGTATAAATTGGCTTACAATGGGACCCAAAGACTAAAAAAATGAAACATTAATTTTAATGTTATTGTATATATCATTGCTTTTAGATAATTTCTGACTTACTACATTCAAAAACATTAATCGTGAATAATTCTTTAATAATATTAAGCTTTTTATATATAGTTCTATTTACAATGTTTAGAAAATCTTAAAAATATGTAATGATAACTGCACGCATACAGAGACTCTGATAAAATGCCTACTCATTCTTAATAATAAGTTGTGTCTCCCTTTTCTTACATCATTTAGTTTTGTTATATGCCCTCTCTTAATTTGCTCATTCACAGGTTTACTTTTGCTCCCTGAAGAGCCTTCAGAAAAGTTTGCCTGAACACCCAGAGAAATCTTGTTTGATTGTACACAATACTTGCTGTGATCTATTGTGGTTCCCAAGACCCCTCAGACTTGCAGAATTCAATCATCAGGAATAATAACAAGAAGGGGACTAGAATAAAAGACATTGGATGTACCCTGGGTCATCATCCCTTGAGAAACCACTAAAGGTCACCTGTGTTCCTCAAGCAAAGACTCTTCTAACAGTTCCAGTGGACCACTGTTTCTTGTTTATATGTTTCTTGTTTTTGGTTCTCTTATGTACTTCTCTCATTCACTCCATGTTACTGGCCCAGAGGGCCTAGTTTTATCTCACAAGTTTCCTGTGTTCAGTCTTTACATTTATAAGCATATTTTTATAGTACTTTTCATAGTAGCCATTTAATAAATTATATTTTCTCTGTTTAGACTTCAATTAATCTAGGCTATAGGTATTTGCTCTTCTATTGAAAAGGGCCTTTTTTTCCCCCAGAAATCCCCATGTGCTGTGGGATAATACTCTTGTACATCATAAAATTTTGTCACTCAAATTTATTAAGAAAATGCAGATTAGCCAATAGCCATGCAAGAAGTACGTGCCTGGGTGAACAGACTAAGGGAATTCTGGGAAGGGAGATAGCAGAACGGAGAGATGACAACACACCACAGAAGAACAAGATGTGTTAGAATACACGTAAAGCTATGAGATTTGTGGCAAAACATAAATTGATAAAAATGGATTGATTTAAGTTGTAAGAACTAATTAGTAATAAGCCTAGCCCAGAGATTTTGTAATTAATATTAGACCTCTTAGTGATTATTTTAAAAGCAACTGCAGGACTGGGTGGGACAGAAAAGCCTCCATTTACTAACATGTCTAATCATTTACATTTTAAAGTTGTTTCTTAGATTTTATTTTTTTAATAAAGCCTGTGTTACAATTTTGCATAAATATCTTTTTAACCCATTCTGAAATATTGAGACTTTTCACTCAGTTCTAACAGAATACAGCAGTCATCATCATCCATTGCCTATATTAATACAGGTACAATGTGTGTAGGATTTACTTTTTCATAAAGCTATAAATAAACAGTTTGAGGCCAGAGGGATTTTGTTTGACCTAACCATTGATCAGTTTCAAGCACTTAAAATGTTATTTTTCTTAGGAAATTTACATAATAGACTATATGAATTTGGAAATTTTGTATTAGAAAAGTATATTAATCAAAGTGGCAACATAGTTTAAAGCTGTAAAAACAGTTTTAAAATTAGACACTATAGATTGTATTTATATATACACATACTCATGTATCTTTAACATCAGTAATGACAGAGGAAGAGGTAATGAGGCTGGGAGGAGTGAAAAGAATATGAGGGAGTGTTAGAGAGGAAGATGATGCAAAATATTGTAAATACAGTATCCATGCATGAAATTCTCAAACATAAATTTAATTTTTAAAATTTTTGTGAAATATTAAAGAACAAACCTAAGAAAAATAAAAAAAAAATCTCTGGAAAAAAAAAAAAACCTAAACAAGACACTAGGATATAGAAAAAACTTTTAATGACTTATACTTACTTCTGAGGTGCTACCTATCCCCTGTTGTTGTCCAGTAATAATGGTTTTGTTGTTGTTGTTGATTTTCTGATAAGCAGAAGATCAAATCAGAGACACCAGCAGAAGCAGAGAATTGAAGATGAGAACGCTGCTCTGAGAAAAAGGACCAAGCAACTCGTCTAAACAAGATAAGAGTCAGTTTAAAAGTAAGAGTTAGCAAGTAATATGCCTGAGCCATAGGCCAAGGAGCTTGTGATTAATATAAGCCTCTATATGTTTAATTTGGGACTGAAGAACTGCAGGACCAGCCAAATGAGACACAGAAGCTTCATCCTACACTCTTGAGATTATATGGTCAATCCCATTCCAAGTCATTTGAACTTCACAAAGTAAAGCATGAAGAAATCATATGTAATATTTCCTAAAAAGTTATGCTTTCATTGCAAAGGTTAAAAATACAAGAAATTAGTAAAATTGAAAAAAAACAGACATTCTGAAGTGTTTAGTACAGTTTATATAGTATTTCTCTTTACCACAGTTAAGTATACTAGATAAATTATTGTTATGCTTATCAATATCTTAAACCTGAAATCTTATTTCAGAAATGATATGTATTCTTTTTTCATTTATAAGAATGTCACTTGCATTTATTGACTAAATTTCTTTTGAAATGGAAGTTCTAGCATATTTTCTTCTAAGTAACCTATACATTTCATTTTATATACATTTTACTTAGGGTTAAAAGCCTTAGTTTATGAACCAAGATTGATTACTTTTATAGTATTAAAGTTATTCTGAATTTTATTTTCTATGCCCATTGTCCCAGTAATGTTTCCATATGAGAAAATTGATCATGTATATATCCCCATTATTCTTTGAATAAATTGAATTCTAAACATAGAGAATTTTGAAGTTGAGCAAAACTATTAATAACTCAGTATACTTTTAACTTGAGCTAAAAATACATAAAAGTAGTTGTAGTATTTTTACAAACATAATTAAATTTTTAGTAAGCACAGTAGTGGCAGCACAACACTGCTTTAATATCTGTGCTTTTCTTCTTGGTCTTTTAGTGTGGTGCATGCTTCTTTTCTACTCTATACAAACAGATTTGACCTCTACATTAAAAGGCAGATACAAGAACAGTAGATAAATAACTAGGGAGAAAAGATTTTGTTGCACAGACATTTTTTAAAACAAATTTGAGGTTTGCCTTTTGAGAGAGAAAGAAGGTTGTGAGACTTTCAAAGCCTATAATCTCATCATATTTATCAGGTTTAGGAAAATAATGAAAGTTTCAAGGTTCATGGGGCACCTCTGAAGATTGTATAAGCAGTAACAGATGTTGAAGAAAAGATTCTCCCTGGACTGCATCAACTGAAGGTTGTTTAGAAGGTTCCAGATGTGTATATTGTATGAGTTTCACTCATGTTATCTTTGCTGAAGCCCTTGCCTTTGAGTGACCTTGCTGCTGTATGGGAACCTTCACCAATGTTCCTGTGAGTAAACTCCATAGTTCCTTGACCTTGACTAGGGAAGAACTATTATCTTGTTCTGCCATCAGTGCCCTATGTGGAGTGAAAGACATTAGTTCAAATATGTACAAGAAAAGTTACAGGGCAACTTCTCATTCATGTGGATTCCTCTAATTTACTTTTTTCCATTAATTTATGTTCAACTTTATATAATTTTGTTTTCTGAAAATCTCCTTCATGGACGTGAAACTGCCAATATGGTTGATCTTTAATTTATTGATCTTTCTTCTTCTACTCATTAGTGATGGTATTGGAGGAATAGAACATATCAATTAATTTATGACACCATGAGACTTCACACATGCTAAAAAGAGTCAAGTGTGCCAACTGCTACATCACAATCTCATATATAGCTCAACACAAAACAGATTAAAATATCTTTATTTCAAGAAGAAAAAAAAGGGTATCAAATATCCCGAGCAAACATATTTATATGATTTCTCAGGAGTTAGAAAAATGAATTTTTCTTTCTTGGTGAAGCATACAAGGTCAAAGTTGGTTCTCCACTAATTCCTTCTCAATGGCTTTAATCCCTCTCAGTGTTCAACCATCTCCATTGCTTCCTAATCTTCTTCTCTCCTTATTCTTTCCTCAGACCCTCATTCTCATCCTTCTCTCTTTCTTCGTGCCTTCACTAGTTATAGCCTTGTCATCTTCTCTTTATTTTTTAGCCACTATACTCATTACTCATTTGATAGCCTTAAATTCCTTTTGCACAAAATGTTTTCATATGTGTTTGTGCTTATCATTGCAGAAGTTAATTCTGGCTATTGCTTATGCAACACTAATTTTTATTAGTTGCAAATACCTAAATCTAGATTTTTATTAAGAGTTTTGTTAAAATTTTTTTGTCATATTAGCTTGAATATATTTTGACATAATCATAACAGAATAATATTTATATGTATTCACTTTTTCAATTGAAGAACATAGTGATTATGCCTTATTTGGGATAAATCTATTATTAATAGTTGTTTTAAGGTAGCAGTTTTTAACCTGTGGGTCACAAACTTTTGGAGGTCATATATAAGATACCCAACATAACAGATATTTGTGTTACAATTTATAATAGAAGTAAAATTATAGTTATGAAGTATCAAT
Source organism: Phyllotis vaccarum (assembly GCA_033318265.1). Classification (NCBI taxonomy): domain Eukaryota; kingdom Metazoa; phylum Chordata; class Mammalia; order Rodentia; family Cricetidae; genus Phyllotis; species Phyllotis vaccarum. The sequence continues at coordinate 90,053,739 of JARWLC010000001.1, read as the reverse complement.
GAAATAATTTTATCCTTGTGGTTACTACAACATGAGGAAATGTATTAAAGGGTCGCAGCATTAGGATGGTTGAGGACCACTGATTTAACTTTTGGTTTGGTTTTGTACTTGCTTTTTGCTTGCTTGTTTGTTTTCTGAGACAAGGTTTCTCTGTGTACTCTTGACAGTTCTATTACTCGCTCTGCAGACCATGCTGTCCTAGAAAACACAGAGATTCCCCTGCCTCTGCCTCTCAGGTGCAACGGACGAGTGGTCCTCTTACTCCACATTCCCTCCAGCATAGGCTATTATCAGTGTTTTTGATCTTAGTCATTCTGACAACTGTTTAGATGGTATCTCAGTGTTGTTTTGATTTGCAAAATTTGCAATTTCCCAGTGGATAAGGATGTTGAACAATTTTTTAAATGTTTTTTGATCATTTAAGATTCTTCTGTTGAGAATCCTCTATCTCTGTACCCAATTTTTAAATTGGATTAATTAGGTTTTTGATTTCTAGATGTTTTCAGTTCTTTATATATTTTAGAGATCACTCCTATGTTAGAGTGAAGGGTTGGTGAAGATCATTTCCCATTCTGTAAGCTGTCACTTTGTCTTATTGACCATGTCCTTTGCTTTACAGTAGCTTCTTAGTTCTAGGAGGTCCCATTTATTAATTGTTGCTCTCACTGTGCAAATAGTGTTATATTTAGATAGTGGTTTCCTGTGCCAATCTGTTTAAGACTATTTCACACTTTATTTTCTACTAGGTTCAGTGTAACTGGGTTTATGTTGAAGTCTTTGATCCACTTGGTGGATCAAAGTTTGGTGCAGACTTATGAATATATTTACATTTTTCTATAAGTCATCATTCAGTCATGCTAGCATCATTTGTTGAGAATGCTTACTTTCTTCCATTGTATATTTTTGGCTTCTAAATGAGGAATGTCTGAAATGAGGAATGTGGATTAACGTCAGGGTTTTGCAGTTCAAATCCATTGATCTACAAGTCTATTTTTATGCCAATACCAAGCTGTTTTTACTACTATAGCTCTATAGTGGAGCTTGAAGTAAAGGATGATGTTGTCTCCAGGAGTTCTTTTATTGAACAAGATTGTTTTGGTAATTTTGTGTTTTTGTGTTTTCCATATGAAGTTGAGTATTGTTATTCCCAGTTCAGTGAAAAACTGTGTTGAAATTTTTATGGGATTTCAATGTATCTGTAAATTGGTTTTGGTTAGATTCTCAATATTACTGTGTTGCTCCTTTCTATCCAAGAGCATGGGCTATCTTTCAGTTTTTGATATTTTCTTTGTTATCTTAAAGTTCTTGCTATACAGGTCTTTCACTTTTTTGGATAGAGTTACCCCAAGACATTTAATGGTATTTGCAGCTATTGTAAAATATGTTTCCTTGATATTTTCAGCTCTATTTTTAATTTATTTAATGGAGGATTGTTGATGTTTTTTAGTTAATCATGTATCCTGCCACATTATTAATGTTGATTATCATTTGTACAAGAGGCCTGATAAAATTTGGGGGTCACTTATTTATACTATCTTATCTTCTGTAAATTGCAATAGTTTGACTTCTTCCTTTTCAATTTATTCACTTGTTCTGCTTTTGTTATCTTATTGATCTAGGTATAATTTTGAGTACTATATTGAAAAGATATGGAAAGAATGGACAGCTGTGTCTTGTTCCTGATTTTTGTGGGATCACTTTGAGTTTCTCTCCATTTGATATTGGAAGTAGACTTGCTGAATATTGTCTTTATTATGTTTATATGCTTATATCTTGATCTTTCTGTGATATTTATCATGATGGAGTTTTAATTTTGCCAAAGGCCTTTTTCAGCACCAAATGAGATTATGATATGGTGGATGATATTGACAGATTTTCTTATGTGAAACCATCCCTGCATCTCTGGGATAAAGCCTACTTGATAGTGGTGGATGATTATTCAATATATTCTTGGATTCAGTTTGTCAGTATTTTATTAACTATTTACTGCATCAATGTTCACCAGGAAGATAGGTCTGTAATTCTTTTTTTTGCTGTGTCTTTGTGTGATTTGAGTATCAGGATGACTATAGGTTAATTAAAAAGGATTTTGGCAATGTTCCATCTGTTTCTATTGTGTGGAGCAATTTGAGAAGTATTGATATTAGTACTTCTTTGAAATTCTGGTAGTATTTGAACTGAAACCATTTACTTGGGGGCTTTTATTTATTCATTTATATTTGCTAAGGGACTTTTAGTAACACTTTTATTTTCTTTTGATTGATTTTAGTTTGAAGTATATTTTGCTGGATATTAGTTTAGCTATACCAGCTCTTCTTTTTTCAATTTTATTTTCATTAAAAAAGTCATCTCCATCTCTAAAGTCCATTTATTGAAAAGCCTTTCCCAACCCTTTTCTCTGAGGTAGTGTCTGTCTTTGAAATTGAGGTGTGTTTTTTGTATGTAGGAGAAGGATGGATGTTATTTTCATATCCATTGTGTTAGTCTGTATCTTTTATAGGTGAATTGAGTCAATTGAAATTAAAGGATATTAATGACCAGTAATTATATAATTCCTTTTATTTTTGTTGGGTTTTGTGTGTGGGTGTGTTTGTGTGTGTGTGTGTGTGTGTGTGTGTGTGTGTGTGTGTGTGTCCATGTGTGTTTCTTCTTTAGACTTACTTTCTTGGGATTATCCATTGCTTCAAGTTTTTGCGGTTTATCCAACTTCTTTAGGGTAACGTTTTCCTTCTAGTACTTTTTATAGGGTAGATTTGTGGATAGATATCATTTAAATCTATTTTTTTTATGGAATATCTTGTTTACTCCCACTATAGTAACTAAGAGTTTTGATGAGTATATCAATCTGGGCTGGCATTCTTAGTTTCTTAGTGTCTTTACAATTTTTCCAGGACCTTTTGGCTTTTATAATTTCCATTGAAAAGTCAGGTGTTATTTTGATGGGTCTATGTTTATATAAGTTCCTTAGCTTTTTTTCTTTTCAGATTTAATATGTTTTTATTTACTCTGTGTGTTTAATGTTTTGATTTTTTCGGGGGTGGTCTACTTTGTTTGGTATTCTCTGAGCTTCTTGTATTTTTAGAGGCATTTTCTTCTCTAGCTTGGGAGAGTTTTCTTCTATGATATTATTGAAGATATTTTCTGTGTCTTTGAGCTTATATTCTTCTCCTTATTCTATTCCTATATTCATAGATTTGCTTCTTTCATGGTGTCTCAGATTTTCTGAAACTGTTTGTGTTATGACCATTTTGACTTTAGTGTTTTCTTTGACTGACATCTATTTCCACTATTGAATCTTCTATGCCAGAGATTCTCTCTTCCATCTTTTGCATTCTGTTGGTTATGCTTACCTGGGTAGCTCCTGTTTGTTTATTCAGGCTTTTAATTTCTAGCATTCTCTTAGTTTCTCTCTTCTTTGTTGCTTCTATTTCAATTTTAAGTCTTGAACTGTTTCCTTGACGGTTTGTTTGCTCTTTCTGGGTTTTTTGGATATCTTTAAGGAATTATTGATTTCTTCCAATTTTCTGTTTGTCTTTCTTCCTATTTTTCAGAAAGATTTTTCAGTTCCATTATAAAGAAAGTCAGTTATCATCTTTATAAGTTATTTTTAATCTTGTTTTCTTCTGTTTTTTCTACAAGGTAGCATTTAGGTCTTGCTGTTATAGAACTACTAGATTCTGGTGATATCATATTGTTCTTTATGAGATACATATATATATATGTACATGTATACATATATATTATGTATATGTGTATGTGTGTATATTTTTTCTAGTGCCCACCCATTTTTTCTTTGAATTGGTGTAGAAATGTGTGTGTGTGTGTTTCAGAAGCTGATCATGGCCTAATCTGAGCTTTCAGTTCAATTGCAGTTGGCATATTCTGAATTGCAGAGAGTTGCTACTGGTCCAGTAAGATTTGGCTGTGTTTGTGTCTCTCAGAGTTGTTTTTGATCCAATAAATGCTGGCTAATTTGTGTTTTATGGAGCTGCAGAGATTGCAGAGTAATTTGTGGGTTTGAGGGATGGGGTGGAACTTGAAGAGTGTAAGGTAGGATAAACTGGGGTTTCAATGGGCAATGCCTGCTTACAGAGACCGTCCCTGCTGCCCTGCCATTAGGATTCTTATAGTCTAATCTTTTTAACAGAAAGAAAGCTAATCATTCTTCCTGTCCAAGAGAAAAGTTCTTTGCATCTTAGTATTCATTTTCTCTTAGAAAAGAATTACTTACAAAAAATGCAATGATTTGGTTTGATATTGTTGAGGAAGTGACTTTTGCATTTTCAATCTCTCAGAATATTTTTGATGAAATAGCATGGAAATGTGATGGATGTTATTTCAAGTGGCTAACTAGATAGCCTACAATTGCATTTTTCAAACATTTTTCTTTGAACTTGAAAATATATCAATGAATCAAGATAAAGCATGAGTGAAGAAGAATACTGAAACCTCCACCAATTTTTTTAACCAGGGGACAGAGAGAGAGGGAGAGAGAGAGAGAGAGAGAGAGAGAGAGAGAGAGAGAGAGAGAGAGAGAGAGAGAGAGAGAGAGCGCTCTGCCCTGTATGGTAGCTACAGCATTAGCATTCTCTCCACTTCTCTCTCCCTAGTATATTTACTGCATTTGGCTTAGATCCAGTTTCCTTTTCCCTGCTCACTTTGAATGAGGTCCAGGATTATGAGCTCCAGGGAAGCTAGTTGTGGTATTGAAATAGTGCTTTCATTTAAGCAGTGCTAATTGCAGCCTCAATCTCTAGTTCATAAACCATGGAGATTAATGATGAAAAATACCTGTTAGATCAGCTCTTCCATCTGATTCTGACAATAAAGGATGTTTTTTACATTATGTGCAAGGATGTTCTGCCTGGTTGATTTCTAATGTCAAAATAATGTGCCTTTCACCATTCCCCTAGAGAGAATATTGTATATGTTGATAAATTTCACTTACACCTGCTAACTGGAGATGAACCTAGGTTCTCCTTTTGCCTCATTGTATGCCATCCCTCATTGTTAGATCATCTTAATCAATTAATTTTCCTTCTTTATTCAACAGAGCACATTTCCTGTTTAGCATCCTGAGTGAGAACCATGGATTGTTTTATAGGCCTTTATGGAAAATACACAGTTTTATCAAACAGCTTTTTATTATCTGAAGCAGTGCCTTCTCATAGAGGATGAAAGTAAAGGCTTAACTTAATTAATCATAGCAAAATATTTAAGGATTTTTTTAATTTTGCATTTTCTATTAATTTCTCAATGTATGTTTTCATTATCTTCATCTACAAACTTTATTTTAATAGTTTTATTTAAGTTGTCTTTTTTGGTTGTGAGCTTAGCCTTTAACGGCTGATCCATCTCTCCACTGGAGATCCACTGGAAAGGGAGCTAGGCCTCCTAAGGGTAGGGAACTGTAGACTGGCATGAGCAGGGTTTGGAGCCTCTGGGGTGGGATCAGACTGTGTTGCTGAGTGTGGGCTGGCTCCTTGGAGCCCATTCCCTGCAGAGGAACAACTAGCCTAGCCTTGACTTTGGGATGGATAGATCGGACTTGCCTAGAGTAGATGTGCTGCTCTGAGCTGGCCCACTTTGGGACTTTTTGCTCTTTTGGAGGATGGAATGGGATGATGGGAAGGGGAGACGCTGAAGGCTGACTGGGAAGGATTTGGAGGAGGGAAAGGAGAGGGAGCAGGGGAATCCATAAATAAAAACGACATTTTTAAATAAAATAAAACGGTATTTTTAAAATTATTTTACAAGCCAACTACTTGATTTTTATTTTACAAACCCTCCCCTTCTCCTGCTCACACCACAGCATCCTCCCTCCCTAGACTCATCTGCTCCTCAGCAAGGGTAAAGCTTTTGGGGGAGTCAACAAGGTCTGGCCTATCAAGTGAAGCAAGACCAAGCCCCTCCCCTCTGTATCAAAGCTAGCAAGTTATCTCTTTATAGAGAATGATCTAAGCCACTTCATGCACTAGGGATAAATCCGCTGCCAGAGGCCCCACAAACTGCCAGGCCACACCCCTGTCATCTATATTCAGAGGGCTTAGTGAGTCCAATGCATGATTCACAAGCTGTAAATTCAGAGTCAGTGGGCTCCCAATAGCTCATATTGGCTGTCTCTCTGGGTTTTCTCATTATAGTCTTGACCCTTTTGCTCATATAATCTCTCATCCTTCTCTCCAAATGGACGGTGAGCCCTACCCAGTACTTAGCTGTAGATATGCATCTATTTCCATCAGTTGCTGAACAAAGGTTCTATGAAGGAAACCAGAGTGGCCATCAATTTGAGTACAAGGGAAGTCAAGTTCAAGCGTCTTTTTACTATTTCTTGGAGTCTTAGTTGGGGTCATCAGTGTGTATTCCTGGAAATAACAAATTTTTAAATTTTATTTTCTAAGTTAAAATATAATTTTATTATTATCTCAATGTATGTTTTCATTATCTTCATCTACAAACTATTTTAATAGTTTTATTTAACTATTAACTTTATTATTTTGTGTATTGCCTCTTTTCCCTGAGCATACAATTTTATAAATATTATCCATACTGACATGTTGACAGTAATATGTATCTTTAAAAATGATGCTTTTCCTAGCACAATAATAACTTGGTCACTAAATAAAAATAATTTTCATTTTTTTATTTTACCATACTAGGATACATTATTAAGATTTACTTAAATTTATTTATGTGTATGCCTATGTATGTATCACATCACACTTTGAATGTAAAAGTCGGAGAACAATTCTGTAAATTTAGTTTTCTCTTTCTATCATATAGGTTCCTGGCTAAAAATAAAGTGTGGAGATTTTCAGCAAAGGCTCCTGAGTAACATCCCCTAGAGAACATGGTAATAAGTTAGTCCTAACCATCTTTTTTTCTGTAATGTAGAAATATGAAGTCAGTAACATACCTCATTACTTATGTATTTTATAAGTATGAGTTGTGTGCCTGTATATATGTGCACCACATGTCTTGATGCTAGACACGAATGACAGTTCCTTTGTAACAGGAGTTGTAAACACCTGTATGCTGCCTTGTGGGTACCAGATCTAAATTAAGGTCATGTGCAGTAACAGAAAGTGTTCCTCACTGCTGAGCAATCTCTCCAGTGTAATATGAGTTTTTGTCCTGTCTTAGTTTTGTGGTTTGTACTTGTCTGTAATTTCATTGTTGGTTAGCCTTTTAAAAATGACTCCGATGTTTATATTAATTACATGCTGCTTGGCCTATGGCTCAGGCATACTGCACTAGCTCTTGCATCTTAATTCAACCCATTTCCATTAATTTGTCTTGTCTTGTCTTGTGGCCTGTAGCTTGTTTATTTTTTTTTAATCTTGTTTTGTAGGTGACTGGATTGCAACCTTGTCTGACTCTACCCTCCTCCTTTAGCAATGCTCAGATTTCCCACCTCCTTCTAAGATTCCCTGACATAGGACAAAAAATCACTTTATTAATAAATAATATTCACAGCACACAGAAAGATATCCTACATCACTCTGACTCCCCACGGTATATAGGTTTTTGATTTAAAGGTAATTTTGGGTTGCATTAAAAAGGACTAGATAAAGACATTATTATAACACTATATAAAAGAAACAAATATCAGCATTACTGGGGATTTATTAGCAGTTTATAAGTCCAGGATTTTTCAGCCATCATATATTAAATATTATAAATTATTGTCATGTGTAAGTTCTGTGGAATTCATTCTAAATGAAAGCCATGAAATAGTTATACACTATTCAGGGAATAGACATGAAGAATGATTGCTGGTTTTAAAGCATGAACTCTTTACGAAAATCAATCCATGTGAGTAAGCTATCTACCCATTTTAAGTAAAATTAATAGCCTTATTTATTAAAGTGAGGCAACAGAAATAATTTAATGCAACCAGAATTCTCAATGGAGTATAGATTATAGAGTTTAATTCACTGATAGGAGATACTTTGGGGAATTTTGAGACATTTAATTCTTTTGAAACTATGTTCCAAAGGGGAAATATTTAACAGTAATACATTTTAAATATGTAAATATCAACCTTATTTTGATAAATATCATTCTACCATTTTTAATCTTAATATTTCAAAGAATTTCCATCATGAGTCATATCTGGAATAATTTACTTACCTTAATATGATAATATAGTTCCTTTCAATGTCTCTCCAAAATATTTTCTTGTTCAAAGCAAAGTTTGTTTATAAATTCTTTGATGCATGTTCATGGCTTTAAAAGTGGGTCCTACAGAACATCCTTATCAAAATGCTAGAACCACATAACGTAGGTTATTCCATACAGATTTAATTATTCTTATAATCTCTATTAATCCTCACTATATTGTGGGGAAATTCTACTTTTTCATGATTATATTTAAACAAATTAAAAATCCTGTTTTTTTGTTTAGCAAATATTTCTTTGTGTTAATTCAATTACATTAAAATTAAATTAGACCAAATTAAATATAATCCTGTAATATATTTTATAGAGAATTATTTTAAGACACTAAATATAAATCAATATACATCTATTATTATTGTTCAGAGAGAAATAATGTCACTTCACCTTGCATATATTATTTGTCCTGTTTTGAGAACACAAGAGTGTGGGGGATATTTTCAAATATAATAAAAACATTCAGAGATATCAGAGGGATCTACCTACTGATTAGTCTAGGAATATCAGAGAGTGGTGATTCACACCTTTAATCTCAGCACAGGGAATATCCTAGGAGTGGTGACCTATACCCTTCATCCAATCTAAGTTGAGGTCATCTTAGTTCACAGAAGGAGTTCCAGGCTCCCAGGCAGGCAGTGATGGTGCCACGCCTTAACTGAGCAAAGAAAGTATTTATGACAGATATAGAAAGACAGAGGAGGCAGAAGACGCCAGGAAGAGCAAGTCCGAGGAAGCTGGAGGACAGCTGGGTGAGATTTGATTGTGGTGTTTACTCTCTCCAATATCTCCACCTTTCCCAGAGGTGTGGCCCTGAGTTTCCTTTATTCCTGCAACACGAGAGCTTTTTCTTTTTGCTGATTTTAGGTACTCAATGACATATCTTTGTTTCTAGTTTTGCTTTTCCACTGAAATGCAAAAAAGTCTTGTAGTCATACAAGGTGTAATACTGGGTAGATTCTGAGCCTAACTGATAAGTATCCAAGACTCCAAATGTGTCTTTTAATATAAATGGAAACAAAGAAGTAGATTTAGTCTTGAAAAGCAGAGAAGACTCAATAACAAAAAGGCAAAATATAAGATTTGTAACCACTGAGATCTTGGTTTATACAGAGAAATAAAGCAATATTAAATGCTTTATATGTTGGTAATTGATGAACCAATAAGGTTCACATACAGTATTTACATTTTATTTTATGTACATGTTTTTGATACCCTGAGAGGCTAGAAGAAGGCATCATATCCCCCGTTACTGGAGTATTAAACAGTTTTCAGATATTATATGAGTGCTGGAATAGTAGCTGTTTCCTCTATAAGAGCATCAACTAATCCTAATTACTGAGTCATTATTTATATTTTCTACCACATGCTCACTGTAAATATAAGCTAACCCTTGCTCATATATTCTTGTGTAAACCTTTTGTCATGTCACTGCTCACAAGTATATTTGTAGAAATCTAGAAACTTTTTAAGTCTTTATATAATGGCATACTATTGTCCCAGATACATGGGAGTCTCGAGATTCTAATCAAACTAAGTTGTCATGGTGATATAGTGTACCTTAAGAAACCACCTATCTATTTAATATTTCTCATATATATATATATATAACTATTATATATATTATATATTTTATATATACGTATATATATTATATATATATATATATATATATATATAGCTAACTATTTGGTATTGCATAGATAATTATTGGACTGATCCCTAAGGAAGACTAAATCTTCCTCTTTCAGAAATCAATAATCAACTGTGGCCAGGTGGGACTTCTGAGAATTCTTCTTCATTCATATTAGCATATCAAAAAGTATTGTCAACATTCAAGTCTTGTTTAGGTGACCATAATCCTGCAATTTCATGGGTGTAGTTTATCAGAGTATATTAACATATTATCAAATGTCATAATGAAACCAATTATTTTCTCTGATATAATACTTTAGAAGAAAAATATAAAATGAAGTAAGCACATGCACAATAACAATCATAGCCACCTAACATTATTGACTAAACTAACCAAGCATCTTTTAAGTTGAGAATCTTTTTATTTTGAAGAAAACAATTAGGAATAATTAGGACTACAGGACTAACAGTACAGGTCTGTAAGCCCAGCAATTTGGACTTATGAGGCAGTGGAATAAAATGATACAGTTCTACATAGATAACAGTAAAACCTGTCTTTTAAAAAAAATGAATATCTGTTGACACACATAGGTTTATTGATTAAATTTAATTTCTAGCATGTGTGGAATAATTTACAACTGTTATTATGTAGTACATCCAAAAATATTGCTGAATACTATTGTTCAATTCAGAAATAGATAGCCAGGAATACTTTTAGCAGTACTTTTATAGGAAGCCAAACTGTCCTATCAAGTAACAGGTTGCATATTTTATATTCACATTTCATGTTATGTTGTATATAACTATATAAACGGGGGGAAAGTTTAAAGTATATTTGGATTGTCTAGAAAATGCTGTAATCTTTAAGATCTGAAGAATTTAAGCAGTTCTTTGAGTGTAGATTAAATAAACCTTGTGTCCATTCTTGGTATTCATTTATGATCCAGCATAACAAGGAACTACAAGCCTAAATTTCCCTGCACTGCACCCAGGAAACAAAATTATGTACCAGTGTTTTGTTAAATACAACTGAATCTATTTATCTAACTCCATCCATGCCAAGTACTGAATTCTATTTTTAGATACACTAAGAAACAAGACAAGGAGCATGGTCTTCAGAGACTCATTAGGACCATTAGAAAAATGCTTCTAGCAGCTCCTATCAAAACAGTGGAAATAAATAACCTTTGTTCCTGGACTGTGGATTCACCCTGTTTCTGCAGCCCCATTTCCAGATGATGTATTACAGTCATTACAGTCACCTCTGTAGGACACTGTGTACACAAAGTGTGAGCGCCTCACCTACCAATTCAGGATATTTCCTAATATATGAACAATTTGTCCTTGTCAGGCTGTCCAAGGTGAAAAGAATAAACTGTAAATAGGAAGCACTTCTAGGTTACATGAACACAGGGAGAAAAAAATTCCACTTTTTTTTTTTTTTGGCACAAGGGGGAAAAACGAGTAAATGGATTAAGTGATAAAGTACATATGTACCTTTAAAAGATATATTGTTTCATTTTTTAAAAATTGCTGTTTAATAGAGACACTCTATAAAATCAAAATGCCAAAATCTGCTATTTTCTAGAAGTTACATTCCATAACAAAGAAAAATGTACTCTATATTTATATGAGAAGACCATGAGGATTTATGTGAATGGTACCAAAGGCTAAAATTGTGTCATATTTATTTCTTTGCTCAAGCTCACATTATGTGTTTGACTTAAGTCAGCATATTACTGGTGCCCGTTGAATGCAGCTTTTATGCACTTTTATGGAAAATTCCAAATATTTGTAGTTGAACTAAATTTAACATAGTGAAGTATATTTTACTGTATGTTTCCAATAAAATATGAATAAACTTTACTAAGTGTATAGATTATTGGGCAGCACTAGCACCTCATTTGCACGGTTCTATATGTATTCTCAGCATGATATAAAAATCAATTAGAACCATTTTAAAAACCATTTAAAATATATGAGGAAAGCTTAAGGCAATCTAAACTGAGAACGCTCTTGCTTTTTCTCAAATCAACAACCCCAAAGAAATATCTAGAAATATGACAAGAAGATGATTTCCCTACCTTTCCATCAATCTCTATATTTAGTTCTCAGATTCTAACTTATGTCTTACGTTCTCTGTTTCCCCTTCCTGGGCAGAAATATAGTGAATAATAACTAATATTAAAGCACTTTTAAAAGGCTTATGGTAATCTAAATATACAAGCTTCTAAAATATATACGTATGTGAATGGAATTTCATTGCCATAAAATTATAATTATGGATGTAAAGTCCAAACTAGCTATCTTCTGCTGCCAAGTAAAACCTCCAGCAACAGGAATGGGCTGCATATTGTTGAGTCATTGGCCATGGGTCATAAAACACACTACAACTATTATTCTGCTAAGTGAACATAGAAATAAAAATGATTTCTATTTGCATATTGTTATACCCACCAATGAGAGTACCACTCATTCCTCATCAGAGAAGCTTCTTCTTGAAGAAGATTGTAATTGACACAAGTCCCCACCTGAACTATGTGCACAAAATGGAGACTGTGGAGCACATATCTCAAAATGGGATGTCATTATAAATCTCCCTCCAAGGTTTGGAGTTTTAGGTAAAAGATGTAAAAAAAAAAAAAAAATAGAGCCAATTGTACTGAATGTCTCCATGGAAACAATGTCACCCATACCCAATAGGACTGATACACTTATGAATTTATAGAGAATGTGACAAACTTGCACAAGTTCTAAGTTCAAGTCAGGAAAAATCCCAGCTAAAGAAAGAAGTCAAGAAAACGTTCTTAATCCTACCCAATAAACTATTTGCAATTGGTACCTGCTGGCAAAGGAAAAAAAATCACTTTTTTGTTCTAATCAAATGTCACTAGTGTATTAACTATATTCCAGGTCAAGATCCATGTCTAGAAGTAGGTCAACACAAAAACGTTCTCCCTAGTGTGTGTGTGTGTGTGTGTGTGTGTGTGTGTGTGTGTGTGTGTGTGTGTGTGTTTGGTTAGTTTTTGATGACAAGTAATGCTATACATCTTTCTTCTAACAGAATCACTTCTGTGGTTTTACTGTAGCATTATATATATATATATATATATATATATATATATATATATATATATATATATTGTCTCAACCAAGAGTTATAATTATTTTCTGACTTGTCCACTAAGTTGTTAGGAAATGAACTCCTTCTGGTAGCTAAAGTATCCCTGTGGTTTATTTTTAATTAGATTATGCAGAACCTTGCTTTTTTCCCTGCCTATTTGTGTATATGGCGTATGCTACTGAGGGTCATTATTACAACACTTGGAGTGCATAGACTTGAGGAGAAGAATGCATACCACTTTCGTCCCTGTACCAATGATATTTGGGTCAATGTTTCGGCCCTATTCCTGTCCCTTGCTCCAAACAGCAGACTTACTGCGCTTTTAACTGCTCAGGGTTCCCAAATCCAAGGCTCTGATCACCTTGATCATTTTTGTTTTCTTTATCATTTAAAATATAGCTATGTCCTTCTTCTTAAAAAAAATATTTGTTTATTTATTATTTTTACATCCCAGCGGATGCTTCCTCTCCCTCCTCCCTCTCAGGCTCTTTTCCCATTGTCCATTTCTATCAATCTCTAAGGCATTTATCCTGCTTTCTGTTTAGAAGAGGGCCTGTCTCCTTCAAGGATCAACAAAACATGGTTTATCAAGTTATAGTAAAACTAAGCACCTCCCTATGTATTAAGTTAGGGCAAAATAAACGAATATGAAGAATAAGATCCCCAAAGCTGGTAAAAGAGTGGGAGTGAGCCCGTGCTTTCCTGTTAGGAGTCCCCCGAGAAGACAAGCTACACAGCAGTAACACATATACAGAGGGCCTAGGTCAGTCCCATGCAGATTCCCTGTTTGTCAGTTCAGGCTCTGTGAGCCTCTGAGTCTAGAATAGTTGATTCTGCGGGTTTTCTTGTGGTGTCCTTGACCCTCCCCCCAGCTTGTACCATTCTTTCTCCCCCTTCTTTTCTAATATTTTCTGAACTAGGCCTAAGATTTGGCTGTGGGTCTGTATTTGCTTCCTTCAGGTGCTAGGTGAAGCCTCTCTGATGACTATTATATATGCTAGTTTTGAACCCTTAAATATTACCACTCTCCAATGTTTACACTATTAACCATTTATTGCATCATTGTGTATACCTTACCATGATGATAGTCATGGGTCATAGGTATCAAAATATGAACAGTGATACCTTACACAATAATAATCAAAGAAAGACGCTATAATTTTGGGAAATGGGAGACATGGGAAAATACCTGGAAGAGGCTGGAGGAAGAAATGGAGGGTTTAAAGTACTGTAATTCTATTTTAATTAAATACATTTTAAATAATGGTGATTAACACATAGGGTGAGGTCTTTTGATTGTTGAGTTTTCCCTTGGAAGTGACTGTGGGAATCTGTCTTCTTCAGCTTTCTCTCTGTAGACATCTTCTCTGCAACAGTATATTTTGATCCCCTACAAGTTCCTTAATGCTATGTGCATCACTATAGATCTTCACATGAGATGCAATTTGATCACGGATTGAAATATTCAATAGTGTAGGAGCAAATCAGTCTTGATTTTTCCAACTACATTATCTCAGGGTAAGTCAGTAAAAAGTTTACAAAAAAATTTCTGATAAGTGATCATTTTTACATAATAAATTTAGCATAGATTTTAGAAAATAACCTTGTTTGGAGAGACAAAAATAAATAAGTGTGAAAATATAAACTCAGTATTCATTAAATAAATCTGCACAGTGTTTATTGTATGGAGGTTTTTGTATGAGTCTGAATTTTAGGGAAAGAATGGAATAGATGTAAAGTTTATGTCAGATTGGCATAAGGTGAATTAATAAAGCTCTATTAAGTGTTCTAAATATTTTATGGATCTAATTAATCATAAGGTAATTTACTTTTCTTTGAAATATTTTCCAATTATTTTCTAACTTACTTCCAATGTATGTATTATATCACTACCACCAAAATAACAAAAGCAAAATGCAACGAAATTATAAAGCTAGAATTGAAATTGAAACTCAATGAGATCCTAAAAATTTTCAAAATGATAAATTGGTCTCTTGTTCTGGCTGGCTTTTATGTCAACATGGCATATGCAATAGAGTTACCTGAGCAGAGGGAACATCAATTTAAAAGATTCCTTCATAATAGCAGGCTATAGGAAAGTCTTTAGGGCATTTTCTTAATTAGTGATTCATCTGAGAGAGCCCAGCCTATTGTGGGTGGTGACAACTCTGGGCTTGTGATCGGTGTGCTATAATAAAGCAGACTTAGCAAGCCATGAGGGGTAAGCCATAAGCAGCATATCCCCTCGCCTTTCCTTCAGCTCTTGCCTCCAGATTATTTTCTGGGACACATGATAGATGTGATTTCTGTGATTGATACATGATATATGCTGTATTTTATACGATATATAATATAATTAATTGGCTTCAAAACTAGTGAGTTTTCATAAAGTATCTTCACAAATCCTTGGATTTAGTCAACTTAAACTTTCCCCCTTTTTAACCAATCCTCTGTTCCCATTCTCATTTAAATCTTCAGCTCCTAGTATCCTCCTATGAGTTTTCATAACATACATGCTCTACTGTACCCTGTCACTGTTATTTACTTTGATTGTAACATAATCGGCTACCAAGTAAATTCAAATACATTTTATTTTAGTTAAGTCTCCCCATTTCCCCCTCTCTATCACTTATACACTTCAGTTTCCAGAGAAGATGGATGGCTATCAAACGAGAATCTCAGTGTGAGGCATGGCTTATCTCTCTACGAACTATTGATCAGTGAGAACACAGAAAAGAAGGTACCCCAAAACATTGCAGGCTATTGTTATTTCTCTTTGTTGTCCACCATACTCAAGTAAGACCCAGTTGCTGAAGACACCATTGATATTGGTGTCCTCAGCAGTTCTGTACTGAATAGCTAGCTTTCCCTACTGGCTAGCTTTCTACCTACAATAAATGTTTTTGGTGGTGCTCCTACGGAGAGACAAAAGTACTTGTATATAATGTTGGACACTGCAGGTGATAATACTGGCATGTGAGCCAAGAATGTCCACTGGGGCAACAGCAGCAACACTGTTTGTGAAATACTCTACTACTTTCTTTATTGGATTTGAGGTACATTTCACAGATGCAAACAAAACTACCTGAAACTACAAATGAAGCCTATGGCTAGAGAAACCATAGGCTCTAGAGGAGAAAGTATTAGCTCTTTTCTAAACCATCATAGAAAACTGCCATGTGAGTATTTTGACTATTCCCAACAGTGGTTGGAAAAGTTTCTTATAGCCCTAGGTATGATTAATTCAAAAGGGCATTGCTAGTCAAGATGCTGAGAATAAGTGACTATGAGAGCTCAGCTATTATTTTGACATCTGCATCACCTTTGTGCGAAGACATAGGAAAAAAAATGAAGAAACATGTAGAATATACATATTCCATAGGCTATGAAGAAATGCTATGAGATGCAGACCTCTGAACTTGGCACGACTGATGCTCACATGAGCTCAGTTTATCTATTGTTATTATTCTGCACTTACACAAAATCAATGCAGTTAGTTCAAATATGAAGCCAAGAAGGGTTCCAGTTCCAAACAACTAGCAGTAGTGCTTTGCTACAGCTACTAGAATATTCCCTATGCCTCATGGGTGACCTCATATCCATGCACATATGATTAATTAGATTTAGGAGATTATAAACAAACATTATAAATAAAAAAATAAAATAATATTGGCATAAGACTGGGTTTCTATGTGACGTTTAATTAAAAAAAAATATATATTTCCAAAACATTTCATGTTTGACTTATATTAAATGTTGAAGTCACATTACTCATTTTATGTTTCTTTGGATTAATATTAGCATCTATAATTAAGAGATTTTGTGAAATTTGCTTGGATTATTGTGTAGATATAATATCTGGAATTTCTACTATGGCATATTTTTAATTATACTGTTAAAATGCCATTTTTTAGCATTTTCATATATGGATATCTATTATTTTTCTTTCCTTTCTCTCTCCAATTTATCATATATTAATCAACTCCTCAAATTTATGGTCACATATTCTTTAATTATTTTGTTAGATACACACACACACATTACATATGTATTTATAAAACCACCCTTTTAGTTAAATTACTATTGATCATATGTGTATATGTTTAGACAAAGTTCTTAGAATTGGATTTTGGATAATTTATTAGGGGATCATCCCTAGATGAGCTCAAGTCACCTTCTCTCAGTAGCCATTAATTACCTTCACCTTTCCTGAAAGATTTCCCTCATCAATATTGTCACACCAATTGGCGCTGACATTTTGTCAAGTTTGGCTTAAGCCATTATATTATTGATATTTTTAGGTACAGGTTCATTGTCCTATAAAAAACAAAGCCACAAGATGTCAGGACATGATCTTGTCACTACAGTATTTCCACCTCCTCTTCCACTATTTCCCTTACACATATGTAAGGTCTGTATTTTTTTAGATGCATTTGTTGAAATTTAGTGTCTGTCTGCAATGTTTTCTGTTTGCTAAAGAAAATTTAAAAATGAGGGTTCATTGATGATGGCTGAAACACATTAATCTCTGTATATAAGAATACAATTAGAAATTGTACCGTATTTCCTTTTTTATTTTTCTTAAATGTCTTTTTTTATCCATTTATCCCCTTGCTCCCCCTTCCCTTCCTTCCTTCCAGTCCCTCCCAGTCAGCCTTCAGCCTCACCCCTCCCCATCCACTCATCCCCTTCGCCCAAAGGCAAGAAGGCCCAAGGTGGGTCAGTTTAGCTTGGCACATCTACTCCAGGCAAGTCCGTTTTCCTCATCCCAAAGAAAAGGCTGGGTTAGGTGTTATCCTGCACCGAATGGGCACCACGGTGCCAGCCCATGCACAGGAACATAGTCTGATCCCACCCCTGGAGGTTCCATGTACTGCCCATGCCATTCACAAGCACTTGATGTGTTTAAACTTTTTATTGAAGTCTTCTTTCCTCTGCTTTTACTTTAAGATCCCATTAAAGTGAACAGAAAAATTAAAAAAAAAAAAACCCTAGAATTTATGTATGTTTAAGAATGTGGCAAGAGTAAGCTCTTTTGGGGGGCCTATGGACTCATCAGCCATGAACAGTAGTCTAGGTTTACAGTACCTTGAAAGAAGTCTTTCCTACTGAGTAGACATGGAGACCAGTTAGATATCTGGTGTTTACCTCAGGATATATGTGCCTCTATTGAAAGTTTTGTAATATAGTGTCCATAGGTATCACAGTTAGGTAGTTTGTGCTCCAAATTGCTTTTCATTCCTTTTAGTCTACCTAGCTCCTTGTGCTATTGTGAGAGCTAATCCTCAGAAAAGAGGCTGCTAAGTTACTTTTGGTTCAATTTCAGAAAGACTTGTTTTTAAAGTATATTGTCTCCTCACAACAATGGTCAGTTTCTGGAAGGAAACCAAGGACAATAGAAATAGCCTATACTGATCTGGGAGTCTCTTGTGCTCCCCTTACCAGCCATTTAAAAGGATGTTTCTCATATGTAGTACTTGGGATATAGTCCAGGGCATTTAGGGAAACACTGTAAAGTATATACTTATAAAAATGCCATTGTTTAAAAGCATTCAGTGGTTTCTGAGTGATTTATTGATACTCTTTATAGATTTAATCTAGTGGAACTATTGATACAACACACATACACACATATAATTTTGTAATATATATTACAAAGTTTTATGGTATGGATTTATATAGAACAATTCCATTTTTTTTTCCTGTTAGGAAAGCCTATTACTTCCTTTGCTGTGTCTCAGTCTTCCCGCCACATCAAACTCTTTCTCACACATTGTACTTCAGAAATAAATGGACATAAATATCAACCCCTCTCTTCACAAGGTTCAGGGAATATTAGAGAGAAGAGGAATAAAGTCTGTAAGAGACAAGTATAGTTGTGGAAATCAAAAGTGGAATTTCATTTCTAGGCACTATGATACCACTGCACACATAAACTCATATTGGATCTAACTGTATGCACAAGACAGCAACAAGATCAGACCACCTAAACAGTAAGTCTTGATGGTGAGGGAGTTTATGAAGTTCCATTCTTTATCTGATCAACTATTAGCAACTAATGATCGCTTAGGGAAGGAGAGTCAGTTTCTTCACATGTACTGCCCTGAGATGCTACCCGCTCTTCAAAAAATTGGTCCAAACCTATTCACATATGTACAGTACTAAGTGGACTCAGTGTCTTTACATCAAAGTGTATATGAATTTGTGAAGAAAAATAAGAATTCACAGAAAAGAATTTATAGAAGTAATGGGCAGTATGGTTTTATCAATATATGTTATATTCAGGTATGAAATTCTAAAATAATAATGAGATAAATATAACAAAAATGATTAAAGTTTATTATCAGTCTTTTAGATTCTGTATATAAAATAAATTAGTAAGTTGTACAGAACTTTTTTTTTTTAACCAGTTTCTGAACACATATTGTTTTAAAGTATAAGAAACAAAGATTGTGCTGCTATCGAGGGTAATTATAACAATAATAGTAACTTTTCTATAGTTCCTCTGTTGATAGAAATTACAGCGCTTCTCTTGCTTTTACACAAAAGACTATAATGGAACAAATAAAAAAAGAACATTTTAATATGAAATCTATCAAGAGAGTGACACGTTTTAATTTTTTGCCATTGTTGTCAAATCAGGTTTGAATCCTTGACTGAGTAACTTTTCCCCAGTTGTATGACCCTAACTTGCTCTATAACTCACCATTGTCTCTGAATGACTCACACTAAGTTCTCTGCAATATTTCTATAAGGTTAAACAGGTTATAATTTGCATTTTTCTCCGAGAGAAAAATACATTCTCTTGGAATGAGGGGAAAAAAGTCTCACATCATTTCCTAACAAGCTTGCTGGGTAGCAGAAACACCACAGGAGACTATTGGGAATGCTCCCACCCCTTCTCTGTGCCGAATAATTAAGCTAAGATCAGTTTGAATTCTTTTATAATTATCCCTCTCCCCATGCTGTTGGACTTGAGAAGTTAATTACAACTATTTTCATGCCCGTAATGCAGAAATGATGTCTCTGTTATGTACTGATTTGACAAGCTTTTAGAAAAATGCTTGATGGTAGAATCTGCCTCTCTGTGTATCTCTCTATCTCTCTTTGCATATAGGTGATATGGATTTATATTTTAGTTTGTTAAATAAAGTATTTCAATCATTTCTTTCCAAACACAGGCAAAAAATAGGTGAAAACATTAAAAAACTAATCTAACTTCTGATCAGATGTCTTCATATCTGTCATGGGCACTATTGTACAATATGTTAACAGTTTGTTACTTTGACACATGGTATACAAAACTGAAGGGGAGTTTATGAATATGTAACTTTCTTTGTAAATTTTCCTTAAAATTTTCTGTAAATGAAGACCTATAAATAAACTCCCTAAAATCCCTTAAAAGTCCTTTTGAAAAAATGTGTGGTTAAAATCAAGAGAAAATAACTGAGCACCAGGTACAATTACAAACCTTTATTGTTTTAAGACCTGAATGATAATAATTTTAGTGCATGGCTTTCTCAAATTTCTTAGTGCCTGTAGTTGTTTTAAAAAGTCATTATTTTAACATAGTTTTAATTTTTAAATTCTAACCAGGATAATGGTTTTGACCACATAAAATTCTTTCATGAATCCCAAGGTATTGTTTTCCTGAAACAAAGGCATATATACAGTTGCTTGGGTGATAGGCTAAACTGAACAACAGTCATGTCTCACACTTGGGTCTGTAAAATTTCAAAAGTTCTTGTGATGAGTGGACCCATTTTGCCTAGAGTGGATGTGCCAAGCTTAGCTGACCCACTTTGGGATTTCTTGCACTTTTGGGGGAGGGGGTGAGGCTGAAGACTGACTGGGAGTGATTGGATGGAAGGAAGGGAGGGGAAGCAGATAAAAATGACATTTTTAATAAAATACATTAATTCTAAAAAGATGAAAGAGGCTAAACTCTATCATGGTAAAACTCTCTGCCATATTAACAAAGTAATGGAATTCTTGCACACACAAAATATTTGTCCTCAGTTTCATCGACGCCCTAACACAAATGCTTAATTTGGCAATACTTTGCCAGCTAGAGGTACTTGACAGAAGAGCTTTCTTTTCAACCCCATCAAGGCTTTGTAGGCATAATTCCTCTAAATTTACCTCAGAGTTGTACAGTTCTTTCTACAAGGTATGTCCTGGTTAATATTTTTGTCATAAAAATAAGAAAAAGGATTTGAGATCATCCGCATTCTTCCTGGAAATCTTTAGTTACTGACATAAGTTCATTAGATACAATTTCATGTACTTTTACATATTTAAAATTAGTGTACATTGTCTATTCGTTAATACCTTGTGATATTTTTGTATGATGCATCCCGTTTTCATTTTTAGTCCCTCACTGCTTATCTTTGATGTTGCTATGAGTCCTACACACAAGTACACACACACACACACAGAGAGACACACACACACACGTACACACACACACACACACACACACACACACACACCAAAATGAGAAGAAAAAAATCAGATACTTTTAAAGCGTTCTTGCTTTGGTTTGATGTAATTATTCCTAGCTTCACACATTTACTACAATGAATGCATACTTCTTTATGACCGGATAAAATTCTGTTGTATGTATTTGTTATGTTCCATTTGCACTTAAAGCATTGGTAATGACTAAGGCTGATTTTAAACCAAAGAAAATAACAGATACCTAAGAATTATTACAAATTTTAAGAGAATGTATAATTTATAAATTAATATTTGGAGGTGAAATACCACTTCATCATATGGTTTCCATCAGCATCCTGCTTAAACAAAATGTTTGTGTACCAAAGAAGTCACATTTCAGCCAGTCTTTAAGTATGATAATGTTAGTAGATAAGACAGTCCAGGAAATGATATTAATTTTCTACAAATGTGTTTGATGTTCCATAGCAACTCTGGAGAACTCTCTCTCCAAATATCCAAATATAGCATGAACGAACCTGTTATTTATGATTATATTAATTACATACCTGTCCCTCAGTTTTCTAATTTTTAGGTTATTATACAACCTATAATATTTTGATGTGTAAACTTTGAATGGTTTCTCTAAATAACTATTAAGACCATTTTTTATGTGATTCTTCACTTTAGTGATAATACATATATGATCTGTTTATCTTTTAATGTTTATGTACTTCACATATATTTAAGGTAAAATAATCTTATTAGTGTGCAGAGTAGATTATTTCATTTATATAATTTTTTATTATTTTTAAACTTCATGATTCTCCCTTATACTTCTAAACTCTGTGTGTTCCAGGTGCTTTTGATTTCCCAGGTCAATGTTAGCACTAAAACCAAATATTTAATCTATAATAGCCAGGCCAGTTGTATTAGATATAATGTACAAAGTTTACAATACTCCATGCACAGAAAATCTGTATACTGTATTTAATGAAATGGTGATCCTGTCTTAACATTCTTAATAATTTTTAATAAAGGTATATCATTATCTCTTGAGCTACCAAATATTTCAGTTTTAACTAAAGCTCTGAATACTTGATTGGGTTATTTTATGATTCTCTGCTTTCATTAATTTTTGTTCCAGATTAGAAGGAAAGCTCAGTGTCAGCACCAAGTTCGTATTTAGTCTTTCATTTATCTGTAAGCAAACACTTATATTCATCAGAAGACCATAGCATAAATCATTGACAATGACACATTTATAAAATAGTCATAATCATCTTTATTCTTTTCGTGTTAAAACACAAGCACCCAAAACTTATTTTAATTTCGCTACTGTAACATTCATATTACAGTATTTTAAAAATCTTTCTATGTTTCTATGTTAACTCATGTCATACAAATATTCTTGAGTCTCTGATTTAACATATTGACAGTTTTTGTATTCAAGATTTTCTAATTATAATACTAAGTATACTTTAATGTATTTGGACACAATGGTCCATTTGAAGCATATCAATTTACTAGGAGTTAACAAATTTAATTTTTTTGAAAATCATTTTATCAGTTTATGTCTCATTGGACATAATTAACTTAATTAAAGAAGATGTAATCATAAGCCCATCATGAACAAATAGTATCAAATTTATTATGTGCTTTGAAATTTACTACTACTTAATAAAATATATGGGGTGTTTTCTAAAAAAGGTCTAAGCTAAAAATTTTAAAATGTGTCATGTACAATCACTCTTGATAATATTAAAATTTAAGATAAAGAGGAATATGTTACAATGAAGTCTCAAAATTGCAAGTTATGTAGTAACTAATCTTTGAATTACTTGGGAGTATCAAGTATAATTATCAAGTAATTTGTAGGAACATGTAATTCCCTTGTAATTATCATGCTATTATAGATGCCCTACAAAATAGGATGCTATTGCAGCCTTACCAATCTGGAATCTTTGCCATCTTTTAATATTCACTGACTGATATTCATGAATGAAACATCTGACTTCTAAGTGAAAGACTCCAGATGCATTATGTACAATAGCTATTCTTTTAATCAAAAAGTAAGGCTTTTTCTCACCACATGTATAAAAGATATTTCCCCCATCATTGACTATGAAAACATTCTAAATTGCCCTTCTGCATGATTAATTTAGATATGAAAAATGACATCAGTACACAAAGAGACTTACAATCCCCCAATATCTTACCTTTCCTTAATACTGTCGGCATGTTTTTGTTTTTTTTTTTTTTTCCTTAAATCTATCTCATCAAAGAAGATTTGGAACTGAATGGCTTGGTATATTTTGCAAAGATCTGAACAAAAATGTATTTTAGGAAAAGTGCTTTGAGAGAAATGACAGTGACAGAACATAATTTCAAATGGAAAATTGTAACATTCATTCAAATCTAAAGCATATAATGTGGTTAATTTTCTACTAGATTAGTTTTAGTTTTGTGCTATTATGTATGTTATTATATGACCTATCACAACCATAGGCTCTTTGTCAGGACACAATTTTAAACTCTACTTAGTGTGGCACTGTGTTTCATGTTTTCATATCCATTCCAACATTAAGATTAAAGATGTTGAGGCAGTGAGGGAAATATCATCTCCAAGAACACTAGAAGTACATTTTTAATGGTCTCCCTGTCAATACTGTGTTCTTTGTCCAATGACATTTCAGTGGCTGTACTTTGAGTTCAAGTAAATAAATAAATAAATAAATAAATAAATAAATAAATAAATAAATAAATAAATAAATAATGAATGAATGAATGAATGAGTGAGTGAGTGAATGAACGAATGAAAAAATAAATAAATAAATAAATAAATAAATAAATAAATAAATAAATAAATAAATAAATAAATAAATAAATAAATATTAGGAAGGTG
Organism: Phyllotis vaccarum; assembly: GCA_033318265.1. Lineage (NCBI taxonomy): Eukaryota > Metazoa > Chordata > Mammalia > Rodentia > Cricetidae > Phyllotis > Phyllotis vaccarum. The sequence goes on along the minus strand of JARWLC010000001.1, from coordinate 90,029,464 downwards.
ACAATGCACAGAATCTGCCAAGTTACAGAAAGAGATGTGTCTGTGTTGATCTTTTTCAGTCAATTAAAACACAAATACATGCTCAGGAGTCATGGTCCAAGAAGCTTCACCGTATACCTGGAAGGTGTACTTATAACCGTTAATTAACCAGAATCTTTGATACACTTATTATGCCATCTAAACATACAGAATCTTCAAAGCAATAAAATTTATGATGTTTGTTAAAGGTCATGAGTTCATTTGGAAGAACTCACCTTAAAAATGCCATGATTTTCCTAAGACTTTAAGAACAATGAGTAAATCATAATTTCAGTTCTCTTAAATCAATCCATAGTTATTTAAATCTTGGATTTGTGTTTTCGATAATAACTTACGCCATAGTACATTCTGAGTCATATGCCTTCCTTTTTCAGTATAACCTATTTATCATATTGTAATTGATCTTGAATTTTAGTACATAAAAGGAATATTAGTGAAATTAGCTAAAATAATTGAAATTTTTACACTAAAACTATGAATAAGGAAATAAGCTTAATAAATCAGATATAATTGCTAAATAAATTACCTTTATTCCACAATGTCAAAAAAAATGAATATCCAACAGTTGGTCAATAGTACAGATCAGTGACGATGCTGTTTATGCTCTCTGACCTTCTGATTGGCATTCATCTTTTATAATGTATTCAGTCTACTTTTGAATCTTAAGCTTAGTCAAAATTATCTCACATGTATTATATTTAAATTAACTTTAGATTACAGATGGATATGGATAATGAAAAGAGAAGATATAAAAGTAAGGAGATACAGAAATATTATAGTAGAGTAGTTCAGTTCCTCAGAATTAATATGGTGATATTGTCTTTTCCATTAATACTTTGTGATGTATTTAGAGTTTGTTAACTTTACAAAGGAGATTGAATGACATAACATTTAATATTTAGCAAAACTGAAATTGTATATACTAGAGAAAAATGTATCAGTTATCTTACAAATTATGTTCAAGACAAAGACAGCACAAATATAACAATGAAGGAAGGAGAGAAAAACCTTAAGTTTTTAAATGCAGAAGGACAAATGTCTGACTCTCATTATTGTATAATCTTCTGTCACCTATATAACACATAAAATGACAATTTAGAGTATTTATTATTTTATACAATATGTTGAAAGTATTTGTAACTTATCTATATTTATTTTACTAGCATCCATCCATTGCTCAGAAAACCATGCTTTCTATTTTTGTCACAATATTTAGTTTATCAGCCTAATGAAGTTGAGCATGAATATGTTATGCCAAAATAAAATTGCTGAGATTCTAGCTCCAGTGTTATGTGGCTTTGGAGAAGCTATTTAAATTATCTTTTCTCTCATTTTTGGTAAAATGTTCCCAGGCTTACTAGATACTGTTTGAAAAAAATATTACAAAATGGGACTAAGTGACCTATGAGGTCCTAGATCTCATTTGTTATGATTTTAATGCCTATTCATGAAATCCATTTCCACATAGCTAAGCTCCATTAGTATTCAGTGTGTAACAAGTTTCCCAATGTTTACTTCTAAGGCATGGACTTGAGGTAATGTACTGTGGTATGAAATACATAATAAATGCTTCAATAATACAGACTCCTTGATCTTTGACCCTAGCCAACATTGTTCATTAATTGAATGACTAATTTTTTAGTGAGCAACAACCATAGTGTCTGGTTTATTTCATTTCCATTGGAATTGAAGAGACTCCTACTGTGAATTTAAATCTAACAACTTGAAAATAAACTCAAAAGGTAAGTTTAAAAATCAGTGAATGTGTATAACTATAAGTTCATTAAAATGTTGAGCAGTTCTTTCTCATTAACTATATCAATTACAAAAACTATAAACATTTCAAAGAAAAATACCTATTTGTGAATTACATAAATATTTTCTCAAAATACAATGAAAAGCAAAATAAAATTAAGTAGAAGTTTAAAAAGTAGACTCTAAGTCTTGAAGCATAACAAGCAAATATTTTTTAACAAAAGGCTCAATCAATAAAATCCACTAACAGAAACATTTCTGCTATTTATACTTCATGGAGTTTACCTCCCAGTGAAGGCAGGCTACATAATTTAAATTCTTAGCAGGGACTCATGAGTTATAGCTTCACTCTGCCTCTCTATTTCACAAGCTCGAATATAGAATCTCTGAAGCAAAGCCACATCATTTCATAGAGAAATTATTCTCTGTGTATTCCAAAATGAAACCACTCTTAGTTTCTCTGGTCAGGGCTGCAGTTTCCTTTAAAATAATGTATTTATTACAGAACAGTGGATGGTATAATTTCTATGCTAAATTATTCATCCAGAAAAATATCTGTTAAATCAATACTTTTTAAAGTTAATAGGAAAAACTATCCACTTTTTAAAATTTTCTTTCTTTTGTTTCATGTTAAAGAACTTTACATAGGATAATTATTTTATATTTTTTTTAAGCTGTATTGCTGTATAGTCCAGGTTTCTCTAAAAAATTCCTTGATTTCACCTACTCTGGTCCTCTATTTGAAATCATCCTGCAGTAACATCCTGGGTACAGGCATGTGAGTGTTTGTGTCCATATTCTCACAGTCAATTTTCTTTCTGTTTTCTCATTTCTGTCTTCTTTGAATCGAATGCATGCTTTATATTTGGAGAAAAATTCCAAAACTAGAAGAAAGGTTTTATGTTCCTTGTACCCTTGTATTAACTAACCTGAAATCAGAGATTATAATTGTTTTGATTGAGGATTTACTAATGACACACTGTTAGTGACTGAAGACCATATGTTAGTCAGATTTTCTTAATATATTTATAGCATTTTTTGATGAGTAATAAGGTATGCAATCAAAACTAAATAATCTGAGAGGAAATTGCTTTTGAGAGGATTCCAGTGATGGTAGTCTTTTACATTATATGACCATGGAAGGTCTGTGGCACATGTGGAGATGTTCCCCTCAACTTCTGAGAAAGATGTCAGGGTTAGGACTGTAAATAGTCTATGAGCTCTTTTTTATGGCATTTGCTGTAGGTTGTAACATACGTAATTATCTCCCCCAAAAGTAATTGTAAGTGCAAATAAAGAATTGCAACGAGGAGAAAATTAAAATCACATTTTGCACATTTTATTATATTTAGCAAAAAAAAATAGAATACAGAGAATATCATATGCGATGGCTTTTGGGTTTTTATAGCTGGCAGAACAAAAAGGAAAGTGAGTAACAACTGGATTTGTGCTTAGATCCTTTCCTGTGATCAAAAATCTCACAGTCTACAAGAGAGCATAGAAGTGATAAAAATACCTCCATTTCTAGCAATTGATACAAAGAAAAAGTAAATTCACGATGCAGTAAGCAGATGAGAACCCTTAAAATGGGCTTAGTAATAATACTATGAAATCAAGAAACACTTAAATTTTTGTTTTAGAGAAAGGGCAGCCATCAAGATGGGTAGGTAAGGAGATGGGAAAGACCTTGAAGGAGGTAATGGAGAAAAAAATGTAATCCAAATATAATGTAAAAAATAGGTTTAGAAAACACTAGGCTTTTGAACATCTTATATTCTGATAGACTTTTAAAGAAAAAATATGTCTCTTAATGCCTGATCTGTTAGATTAAAAGACAATCAGATAATGTATTCAATCTGAATGCATTATATGTGGAAATATGAGTAATATAACCACCCATCCCTTTTAGAGGCAGAGGTCACACAGTCTCCGGTATACAAGGAAATCTGTCCTGTAGCCATAAGAGACACTTGGTTGTTCCTGGCTAGAAGACAACAGAAGAAGCTTGGGCATAACAGAAGGCACTAGATGCAAAGGTGGTGCTCACTGATCCCTAATTTCTCTGGACTGGATAGGCTCAAGTTCACATAAGATCTAAGAAAAGAATTTTGGAGTGAGACCTTGACACTATTGTGGGGTTTTAGTGGCTTTCCTGGGCACCATTGTGAGATATAATCTTCGCATGGTAGACTGGAGGCCCTGCCAAGCTTGAATGACCTATAGTCGTATGTAAGTTGAGTTGGTAAAATGCTAAAGCCATCAAATGACAGTGAAGGAAAAGCACAGGAGAGAAGGGATAGGACTGGGTTTCTCAGAGGCAAATACCAAATGTTTGTCTATCCAGATGTTCTAGTAGAAAACAAACAAGCTACCCAAATCCCTCAAATGTTGTACTAGTAGGCTTCTTGGTCTTCAAAATCTGAGTAGTGACTCAGAAGACACATATTAAGAAACTAGTACTGTGTAAACGATGAAGCTTTCACGGAGGTATTGTTTTATGTCTGTAAGAATATGCTGTAAATATTTTCTTTCTCAATAGTATACTGAGTAAAGACAATGTTTATTCAGCTGATAAATCTTCAAGAATTCAAGAGTGATCTAAGAAAAGGCAAGGGTTATTGTGCTGCGGTGGAAACTCTCTGCAATAGTAATCGAGTTCCAGCAGTCCAATACAGGATGAACAATATAAACTGATTCTATAGACACCGATGAAATACTGAGATGTGTAGCTGAACCACCACAGCAAAAGCAAAAATAATGAGGAGGCCAAATGGTTTTTAGAAAATGACCAATGATGCTGGAAAAGGTTATAGACCTTCAGACTACTTGGGGAGTTTCTATTGCTGATAATAACATGTTCGTTTTTTTTTTTTTTTTTTTTTTTTTTTTTTTTTCAGAAAGAGGGAAATGAGGCTAAAGCTGAGCTTTAACCTCCACATTATCACCTTGTTCTAGGAAAGCTAAAATATGCTATGAAGGCTGATGGGAGAGAGTTTTTTTTTGTTTTGTTTTTGTTTTTTTCTGAAAGCCCTGCATGTTTACAGATTCAATATTATATTCTACTAAAGAAACAGTAAAGATGTATCAGCCCATGAAATACTGGCAAGGCTGTTATGTGTACAACCAACTAATGTCCAATAGGAACTGAGTAAAACTGTACAGAAAGGACTTTATATGTGGTAGATCGGTGCTCATAGAGAAACCTTTGATTTATTATGATAGAAGTGATAGACCTGTCATATTGGAATTTAAATTTTTGTGTTTGTGCCCATATATTATGCTGTTGTCACACCAGATTTTTGGAGGGAAAGCTCATTTAACAGAGGAAAGATGTTAAGTCAGTGATTAATAGTTGGTTAAACTCCTGAGATTAACTGACAGTTACTACATAACAATGGCCTTATGCTTTGCTAAGAATGAAAGAAAATCTGTGTTAGCCCTCCAGGGAATGTCAAACAAAGGGAAATAGAAATAACACAGGATGAATGGTAGAGTATTATATGTCTATTTTCTTTTACTTGAAATATTTTCATCCCAAAAGAAAGGAGATGTTAAAAACAGAAACAGATGAAACTTACAAGTTTAAGAAAACTTTAGTAAAAGATTCCAAACTCTTAGCTCAAGGTTATAAAAGCAGGAAAAAAAATCTCAAATCTGTCCTTAGAGTGGCTTTCTTCAAATTGCAGAGAATTCTAGAGTACCGGTTTCATGAATCACCCACCACACATTTTGAAATATGTTTTTATGGTTTGGTTTTTGCTTATATGCTTGTCTTTACCACCTATGATCTTATAAGCAATTGTACTGACATTATCAGCTCTTGAGCTATCAAGGGTATTATTTGTTTGGTCTATCATGGGTGCTCCATTCATGTTAATACTTATATTCCTCAGCAACCACAAGATGCCTCATTAGCCTCATCGTAAAGAACAAAACAATAGGATAGAAGTTTTGAGGGCACGAGCTAAAATAAAATGTTTTTCATTTTTATTTTTTTCATAAAAGTGGACATTTATTTAGAATGACAATTTATAACAAGAATTAAATAATGGCAGTGAGCAAAATTTTTAAACAAATTGTGTGTGCATTTATATATGCATGTACATATATTATCTTACACACATACTACCACCATGATGTTGCTATGCAATTAAAGTTAAATGAACATCTAAGGTGAAGAATATATTTGTTTTATTATAAATAAAATACCAAAAATTTTGCAAATTGTCCATAAACATATACCCATGTGAAGTGTCCACAAAACAAGAGCCCAGGAGTGAAAGTTGTCTCACTCTATGAGGTAAAAATGTAGATAGGTTTGTGTAGTAGGAGGTTTCCGGCCCAGACTTTTGGGCCTTGCCTCAAGGTTTAGGCATGCAGACCAACGGACCCACAGAGACACACAGATGTTTACAATAGTTTTCAGCTGATCAGCCCAAGGTCCAGGCATATAACTTGCTGGCTCTCTACCCTTCATCAAACCCATGACTCTTAACCTGTTCAACCATGTGGCTCGGTACCTTTTCTTAGAGCAGCATAGTTGTCCTCTGCTTCTTCTGGCTTCTCTCTGGCATTCTCCTCTGTGCTTTCTGTTCTCAGAGTTCTCTTAGTCTGGTAGCCCCTCCCACACTTCCTGTCTGCCTTTGGCCAATCAGCACTTTTTATTAAACCAGTGGGTGGGACAATTATTTACCATGAAACAACACAATCCCCTACAGGTTTGTGTTAAGCCCTTAATACATCTCTTCACATCAAGATTTTTTTTTTAAATATACCATTTTTCTAAGATCTAGTCTTATAAGATTCAAGTTACAAGAACAACGAATTTTTCATATTTTTAAATTGGCTTATTTTAGATAAAGTCTTAACAATGGAAAACTAATAGATGTTTCATTCCAAAAAAATTCTATTGCTCTAAAATAAAATTAATGATTCTGTAATTCTTCAAGTGCTGTCAAGATGTCTTTGTATGCTTAGTGTCATTAAAATGCTGTAATTTAATGACTTGTGTCTCTTTCCACAGAATCACTGAATACCTTATTTGATGGATATACCATGATTTTCTTGTCTTCTTACATTTGGAGTAATATTTTGATGGTTCTATTTTTGCTCATAATATGTATACATATATATGAATATACACGATAAGTGTATTTTATATGAATATACATTTTCAAATTAATTGCTATTTAAGTGCAGAATAGTTGGTTTTATGGAAACACTGTAATTTACTAATGAAGAAACAAACTCTTCTAGTTACTGATGCCATGGCTACTGCTTCTGATGTCTACTTTAGCTCTGTACTTTGTTTTCAGAACCTCCAGTGACAGTTTCGTTAATTTTAGTCATGTCAATTGAGTGTTTACTGCTGTCCTTTTAATTTTCTTTAAAGTCCCAGATATATTTCAAAGACATTTATATGAATACAGTCCAGGATTGTGGTGGAGATATATGTGCTGCCGTAAACTAAGGAAATATTTAAAGAAATTGAAGACAATAATATTACTAAAATACAAAATAAAAGGCTACTTCATAGAAAAGTCTGAATCTATAATCCTTGGTTACAATGAGTGGTGTCAAGTTTTGGATGATGAATAGTAGGACAAGTGTCCCTTAAGAAGTCCTTTCTGTTAAATGGAGATCCCCATAGAAGCCTATAGCACTAAAACTCTGTGACAGCTCTATTCTGCTCATTATACAATATAGACCTTCCCAGACTCATTGAAACTTTTTTTTGCCAGTCATTGCTAATAAAGTGATCTATTTAATTCTGACAACTTTAACACAACTCTTACAAGCTATGATTATTCCTCATAATATAAAGTATCTTGGCTAATATTTTGAGTTAGCTATATTTAAAATACCATCGCGATTGCATTTCATTATTCTATATTTCTAAGTTTTACTACATTTTGTTACTCTATTTAAAAAAACATTATTCTGAGACTGTGTCAAATATGATTGGAGGGTATTGGTCTGTTTTCCATGCTCTTAGTATTAAAAATGTTTGTATTAGTGGTTCTCACCCTTCCTAATCCTATGACCCTTTAATACAACTGTGGTGACCTATAATTACAAAGTTATTTATTTGCTACTTCATAAGTCTGACTTTTATACTCTTAAGAATTTTAATGTAAATATGTCATATTGGATGTGACCCCCAAAGGTATTGAGACCCACATATAGAGAACTACTGCTAATAAATAGTGTGTCAAACTTTGTCTTCATCCTTGTAATTTCCCAACATTTACATCCTTCTGTTGAGTCTTAGCTCTATTCTAAGGATGGTTTCTTTTGGGTTACAAAATTCTACAGAATGCGTACTTGATAGATGGCTCACCAGTTAAATATATTTGCCCTTCTAGCATAGGAGTGGGGATTGGTTTTCATCACCAACATGGTAGCTTATAATTGTACTTAACTCCAATTCCAAAGTATCTTCTTGCTTCCTTGGCAACAATATGGTACAATACATACATGCTGGTGAGACACGAATACATATAAAATAAAATAAGTCAGGACTTCATTAAAGGGGTATTTGGAGTCTCAACTGACCACCTTTTGTAGCCAGTTCAGGCTTCAAGGGTGGGACTACTTTGCATTCAAATACATGTTTGGTCAGGAAGGCCACATGGAAATCCTTTAACAACTGAGGCTGTTTCTGGAAGGAAAAAAGAAGAAGAGGAAAAAAATATAAATAGTTGCTCTCTGCAAAACTGACAGTCTGAGGCCCATTGCAGAGGACAGCATCTACACAACTTATTGAACATGGAGAAGCAGAGAAGTCAAGCTTGTCCATATATGGAGTAACACTCACTACCATGTTCTAGTCTCTTTGTTGAAGAAAGTTGATCTGTAGGCTGCCAAAAGTGAAATTTCAATACTACTCTGTTGCAAAAAGTCTTGACCTATAACCTGCCTTGCCTGAATAATACACTAAGGCAATTGTGGCACAGAATTCTTGGGAATACCCAGTCAACATCTGATGTGGGAATATCTTTCTGTATGCTGTGAATACCAATCTTTAAATAAAGGAGTTGTTTTGGCCCATGACAGGCACCATAGAAAAAGTAGGAGGAGGAATCAGAATAGGTAGGAGGAGCAGGGCAGAGTCGGACAGACTAAGCCAGAAGCCCAAAGGATTAACATGTAAGGAGAGACAGACCAAGCCAGAAGCCCAAAGGAGCAACATTTAAGGAACACAGGTGAGCCACGGACCAAGTGGCAGACAGATTAATGAGAATGGGTTGAGTTAAGATGTAAAAGCTAGCTAGCAATGTGCCTGAGCCATAGACCAAACAGCATGAAGTTGATATAAGCGTCTGAGTCATTTCTAGGGCCTGAGCAGCAGAGGGCAGCTAAGGGGTCTGGGGCTACAGGTCTGTGGGTCTGGACCTCTGGCTGCCCAAGACCAAAAAACTACATTGTAACAAACGTCTGGTATGATGTAAAGTTCACACCTAACATTGCTTGGGTAACCAAGAAACAGATACACTTATCTAGTCATTATCAGAGAGCCTTACTGTGGCAGCAGATGGGAATAGATTCAGAGAGCCAGACATTATGAGGAGAGACAGAGTCTAAACTGGAGGTCTTCATCAAAAATCCTCTACTCAGACAGAACTCACGGAATTGCAAGAAAGAAGAGACTGAAAGAGTTTAAGAGCCAGAGGTGAATGAAGGACAAGAGAACAAAGCCTCTGATTTAACTAAGTAAAGGTGCACATTAGTTCATAGAGACAAAAGCAGCGAGCACAGTACCTATATGGGTCTCCACCAGGTCCTTTATGTATATACAATTGTTACTACCTAATAATATTATGGGATGTCACTTGGTTAAGTATGAAACTCTGACTCTTGTGTCTGCTATTGAAACTCTTTGCCTCCTGTTGGGTCTCCATGCCCAATTTCAATATGATAGTTTTTTGCCATATCTTACTATATTTTATTTTGTCATGCTTAGCTTTATCTTTTAGATGTCTGTTCTTTTCTGATGAGAGACAGAAAGTGGATCCAGAGACAGAATGTGGGAGGAACTTGGAGGAGTAGATGGAAAGGAAACTCTAGTTAAGATATTTTATATAAGAAAAGAATATATTTTAAATTAAAAACAATGACATCACTGCTCACTCAAGTATCGTTAAAAGCTTGTGTAAATATTAAAAATTGGATATTATTAATCTGAATGAAAAGAGGGGCATAATAACAGACACTGAGGAAATCTAAAAAATCATTAAGTCATTCTTTAAAAATCTGTGCTCCACAAAATTGATTTTATGGGACTCCTAATCAGGAGCAGTGTCAATCTCGAACTCTTTTCCAGCTTTGGAGACCCCCCATTCCTCATACTGTGTTGCCTTGTCAGCCTTAATAGATGGGGAGGTGCAACTTGATATGCCATTTTTGGTTGATATCCATGTGAGGCTTGTTCTTTTCTGAAGAGAAACCAAGGAGGAGAGGATGGGAGGGAACAGAAGGGAAAGAAAGTAGGAAGAGTAAACTGTTGAGATATAAATATTATTATTATCATTATTATTATATCACAAAAGAATATATTAATCATAAAAACTGGGCACTATTTATCCTAAATAAATAATAGCAGGATATTTAGGTCAACTAGGCTTTACCTTTGTATACAAAATGCTGTTCTTTCTTTACGCCATAAATACTTGCCATTTCTACAGTAAATATTGCTCTATGAACAGTATGACATTGATGTGGAAATGTCTTTCTATATGCTGTGAATCTCAGTCTTTAAATAAAGGAGATGTTTTGGCCCTTGACAGGCACCATAGAAAAAATACACAGAGGAATCAAAATAGGTAGGAAAGGAAGGGCGGAGTCAGGGGCAGATCGAGTAAGTGGCCCAAGGAGCAACATGTAAGGAACACAGGTGAGCCAAGGGCCCCGTCGCAGACAGATTAATAGAAATGGGTTGACTTAAGATGTAAGAGCTAGCTAGCAATGTGCCTGAGCCATAGGCCAAACAGCACAAACTTAATATAAGCATCTGAGTCATTTCTGGGGGCCTGAGCAGTGGCGGGAGGCTAAGGGGTCTGGGGCTGCAGGTCTGTGGGTCTGGGCCTCTGGCCGCCCGGGACCTAGAAACCCCATTACAATATGACATTGTTAATTTTAACCACCATTACTTAAATCTAGAAAAAAATAAAATTTTATTTTATTTCTGCCACATTGTACTGGAACTTATAGTGACCTCTTAAACACCAAACAATATCATGACAGGGATTATTGTGACCAAAGAATTAAAATGGTTCTAAAGAATTATAAACATCATGGTCTGTCCTAAAAGATATAATGGGATTGTTTATATTTAACAAATAATTTTGAATTGTGTGATTAGCTTATGCAATATATAGTTACTAAGACCATTATAGTATTAAGAAATTAGTGCATTATTTTTTTCAGTAGTGAATACTTGCAATTCTGTTTTAAATTATCAGTTATGTAAAACTGTTAAAATGACAGGAAGGGTCACTGAGAGAGAAAGAGAGAGAAAGAGGAAAATTCTTTCAGATAGTAAAGAAAATAATTGCACATAAGAATTGTTTTTATTTTACTCTTAAATTGTAAAATGAATATCACTCGAGACTCTACTTCAAATCAGATGTCTACAAATAAATCATTGGAAATATTTAAAATGTAACTTGATTTTATTCAAGTCTTGTTTTTTTTTGCAAGTTATGTTATTAAGGAGGAGGAGGTACTATGTTGAATTACAAGTATTCTGACATTCTTAGAAAAAGGAGGGAAGAGTATATGCTGCACGTTGACTTTACTATTTAAGCATTTATCTTTTTGTTTACATGCAATATAGAGCAAAAGGTAAAACAAACTACTACCTTGAAACTAAAATTTAAGCAACAAGAGAAGGACAGTAGAAGGATGTCATCATGAACTATAAGCAAATGCCAGCAAAGCCTTTGTGAACAGTGAGTTTCTTACAAAGAAAACTCAGTTCAATTAGTTATTTCATCCTTTTCATCCTATCTTCTTTATTGGGTTGGAAATAATGCAAATAATTTGTCATTTTTAAAGTAATCTATCTATTATATAGTACAATTATTATGTTCTACAAGATTAGAAAATAGTTGCTTCTAGCAAATGTTACATATTCAGGGATCAACAGTAGCAGTTTCAAAACAAATGTGATATAATAAGCAGATACCAACTTATTTCTACATAAAATGTGAGCATTTGTGAATAGTTATTTTCATAAAACAAAAGTCTGTTTATAATCTTGCAATTATTAGAATTTTTGGTAATACAAGTAATAGGGCAATAGAATTTTATAAAATTCGTTAATCACTTATTCCAAGTAGTTTAAGTACAATATTTTAGAAACAATAAATGACTACTATATCCAACATCAAACTTTTAAAAATTTGGTGTTATTAGTTTTTTGGAACTTCAGTTTTCTAACAGAAAACACAGCAATATTACATGTATTTCATATACTTTTTCCTAGTGACTAGTGAATGTAGTCTACTTTCCATAAGCTTACAGCTTACTTACAAAAAGTTTTAGTGCTGTAAAATAGGTGCTAATATGTTTTATGCTTGAAAGGTTATTTTAAGAGTTGGTAGTAGGAGTTTGTGATATTTTAAAGTAAAGTAACTTTCATTTTGTCAAAATTTAACTTTTATTTTACAAATAATTATGAATCCTATGCCTTTTCTCTATGTGGGATAACTTAACCTACATGTGAGTAAATTACTTTAAATATTTATTGTTTTTTTATGTATTTCTGTAAGTTTTCTGTATGAGCTATAATCATGATTAAAATGTGATTCTTTAGAGGAAATTTTAGAAGTATTTTGTGTTCTTGAGAAATACATTTTTCCAGGACATCTATTTATTCTTATACTAGTTATTAACTAGTATAAAACACTAGTTCCTCTGCAGGGAATGGGCTCTGAGATGTCAGTTCATGCACCAGGGCATAGTCTGATCCTACTTCAAGAGGCTCCACAAACTGCCCAAGCCATATGACAGTCGTCTACCTTTGGAGGGTTTAGTTCCTTTCCATAAAACTTCCTCAGCAATTATTTTAGTGTAGGTGAGCTTCCCACAGCTCCCCACAGCTCCCCACAGCTCCCCACAGCTCCCCACAGCTCCCCACAGCTCCACAAAGCTATTTCCGTGGGTATCTTCATCATGATCCCAATCCCTTTGCTCATATACTCTCCTATCTCACTAGACTGAAAGCTTGACCTGGTGCTGAGCTATGGATCTCTGCTTCAGCCTCTACTCATTGCTGGGTGATAGTTCTATAATGATTCTGCTGTAATCACTTTCAGAGCTAATTTCAAGGTCATATTGGAAAGTGTTGGAGACCTTTGTTTCAAAATTTTCGGCTGAAGTTATGTTGGTGTTCTCCATGTTGTGTCTTTATACAATACATTGTGTAAAATCTATTTTGATATGGTGGTTAGAGTAAATGTGAAATAGAACACTTGGAACCTGTTCCACTAAGTCATTATTGTGAAACTTAGACCTATTTAATAACCTCAATTTGGTGAACTTAATCTTTTCTTCTATTTTCCTATGCAACATGTACTCTGACATCCTGACAGCTCTGGCAGTCTCAGTGCATTCTTTGATCTGTCTATCAAAATAGAAAAAAAAATTGTATATTTTCTGATGGTGTTTTGGCTCCCATCCATAGCACGGCCTTCAACTGTGTTTAGTCTAATATCCAGCATAAATGGAGACTTATTAAGCCTTATTCAATTAGTCCTAATGGGATGACCATCCCGAATCTACCCAATTTTGGTTTATTTCCAAAAATTTTGGATAGTTTTTAATTTTAAAAATTATTTTCAAGGAGCAAAGCTTCACCTGCCCTCATTTATTATTTACTTTAAGTAAATTATTCCCTAGTTAGTTTGTATCTTTACAACAGTCATGCATTCTATTGTATCAAATTTAATGTTGACAAAGTTACATAAGATCTTTTTTTTTTTTTTTTTTTTTTTTTTATCCTCAAGGGGCATCCCTTCAATAAAGGAAGTCAATGGTTTGCAAATCTGTTGCTTTTACAGATGTTTTTCCAAGACTTTACAAGTTGCGTCCTTCCCAGGGGATTCACATGTTATAACTCCAACCTATCATTGATAGATCTTAAATGAAAAATATGTCTCAAGAAATGAGAAACATTGAAAAAAAATCAAATAATATAATAGTCAAATAACACAATATTCTTGTGCCCTTAAGAGTTTTCTGTAAGATATATTATGTAAATGAAAAGCATTTCTACATCAGAACAGAAAGATTCGAATGTTTAAGGCACTAAGAGTATCAAATAAAAATTTAAATACATAAACAGTAAGACAAACACTAATGATTAATGGGAGAGTTGGTGACAGAACAATTTGCTTAAAGTCTTGAAGATAGATAATATCTAAATCTACTACAAAAAATAATCAAGACATTGAGTCTAATATTAACAAACAAAGGTGGTGCAATGGCGTTTCTTGGTCCTGGGAGGCCAGAGGCCCAGACCCTGTCGCACCAGACCCCTTAGCCGCCCTCTGCTGCTGTTCAGGCCCCCAAAAATGACTCAGATGCTTATATTAACTTCATGCTGTTTGGTCTATGAGTCAGGCACATTGCTAGCTAGCTCTTACATCTTAAATCAACCCATTTCTATTAATCTGTCTACCATATGGCCCATGGCTCACCTGTGTTTCTTACATGTTGCTCCTTGGGCGACTGGCTCCATCTGCCTCTGACTCTGCCCTTCTTTTCCTACCTATTCTGATTCCTCTGCCTACTTTTTCTACTGTGCCTGTCAAGGGCCAAAACAGCTCCTTTATTTAAAGATTGAGATTCACAGTATACAGAAAGGCATTTCCACAACACAAAGGAATTATATCTTTTTTTCAGATAACAGACCATTAAGTTAAATATCTTACAATGTTAAATAATCAAAGGGTTTTTAAACTAGGAATAATAAAATAAATAAAAAAACTTCTTAAACATATGAAACATAGCATGCATAAATTTTACTTAATCATTAAAGAGGAGAATATTTGAGCAATAAGGTAAGTATATATAGTAAGTTTCAAAATATATTGTATAATTTTCAGTGCATCAGATTACAATAAGCTGGTAAAAATATCTTTATGGCAGGGAAACTATTAACATAGATGATAGATAAATAGAGAGATAGAAAATAGATGATAGATGGGTAGATGGAATTAATAGATAGATGTTAGAAAAATCAAAGGAGGGAGAGACAGAGCACATCACTGCTCACTTTTCTTCAATAGCTGTACAGATTACACATCCATATTCTAATCTCATTTTCTTATTTAGGCTGAGAAAATGAATTGTCGTGAATACAGTCAATGAACTGTTCAGAAAGACATATTGTTAATTTTCTCAAATGAATCTGCTAAAGCTAATAATATCAATCATTTTATACAAAGTAACCTTATATTATGTCTCTAAGTTATTAAAATTGTATCAAAGAAGAAAAATGAAGGACTCAATTAATTAAACTAATACTGTTTAGAAGAAAATATAATAAAATGAATTGTATCTGATTTGCATATAGAAACCTGCCACAAAGGAAGCTCCAGAGGCAAAGGGTGAGGAGGAAACTGATGTAAACTGTGTAAGTACCACTTGCTGGAATGACAACTTACAAAAGCCAAAAGAAGTCATCTTGGTGAAAATGTAACCTCATTCTTTTAATGTAAGCCACTTGTTTTGAAAATAACTGTCTTTTAAATTATATGCCAATTCGCTTTAGTGTCAAATATAAGGGCATAACAACATTTAATAAAAATGGAAAATAAATATTGGCTGCACAGTTGAACTGCCATTATGCTCTTGCCAACATTTTTCAAAGTATTTTTCTAATACATAAACATTAAGACTTAATTTAGAGAAGATTCATATGTTAAATACTTTTTGTTTAAATCGACATTTCTTAATGTATGCATAAAATAAATGAAGGGTTTTATTTAATAAATAATGAAATAAACTTAAATAATCCCAATAGATATATACAATTAAAACCACAAAAGTCAAGGTCTGACTATCATCATAGTAACATGTCTAAAACTGTGAAGTACAAAACTAGTGTTTTTTGCCTCTCACTTAAGCTCATTGATAAGCATTCTCTACAAGGTTGTGACAGCGTTTGTACTTTAGGACCTGAGGACCATGGATGTTTCTTGTTAGTACATGAGGAGTAATACACCAGAGACACCTTTATACTCATCTGGCATAAGTTACACTTTAGTCATCTGGATTCCTGGTAATTTTCTCCTTCCTAAAATTATGTTTCCTTTGCTCCAGGGTTATTTCCAACTGTGCTCTACAGCTGTTGGTTGAATTCATGATAAACAATTGATTACACAGATCACAGAACAAGCTAATCAGCCTGAGACTTTGGTAATGAAAAATAAAGCTTCAGCAAGTTAATATATCAGTGTTTAAGCAGCAAAGTACCTAACACTAATTAAACACTGGTCCCAGTGACAATGAATTAATGGTTTCCTAAAGCCTTTATACTTGCAGTTTTATTAATGGCAACTTCAAATTGCAATTTCTTATTTTCAAACAGAGTCTTTGTGTACTGCCAAGTGACCTTGAAACCAAAGATTTTTTTAAATTATAAAATATTATATATGAATCAACAGTATCTGATATGAACCTCATTCTCTAGCAGCATTGATGATTAGTAAATTACCTCCCTAGATAAATTCTAGGACATTCTTAAGCTGGTTATGGAGTGAGAAGTTTTATTTAATTTTTTAAAATTTTATATGCCTAGGTATTCTGCCTGGTATATCTCTGTAGAGTGCTAGGTTTATCACTAATCATCACACAAGCAAGAAGAGAACATTGAATCCCCTAGACTTGGGGTTATAGCTGCTTGTGAGCTGCCATGTCCATGGCAGAAAGCAAAGTCATCCAAAGCAGCAATTGGTGCTTCTAAACACTGAGCTTTATCTCCACTCTCAAAGTAAAGCTGCTTTATGTACTAATACTTCAAGCAATATTTGTTGAGTAGAGACTTTTAAAGCATTGAGGGAGTGATAAATACTAAACTCTTAATTTAAAATAAGTATTAAATGAGGCATCAGGTATGGGTGCCTTGTTTAATATGTTATTTAACCTATTACTTCCAAAATGTCCTGTATAAAGATTTACCTTCCATTTTAAAACAAAGAAAAATGTAGTGTAGAAATGCCTACCTCCGCAACAATTGTAAAGGAGTGATAATTATAGAATATCATAATGAATATGTGATTAAATATAATTACTGATTATTTGGTTACAGAACAATGTTTATACCTGACAGTATAGACTATATGATGTCATACATGAATAAAATTAAACGTCATACAATTTCTGCAAATTCTTTGTTTATTTGTGTTTGCTCTCAAGAGCAAAGAACTTCCTATAATAGTGCCTAATTATAGGAACCTATTCTTCTCCAGTCTTCCAATATTCTGTATAAATCTCACCTTTGCTAAGCCCAAAAGAATGCGTGTCTCCAGTCATTACTGAATAATAACTATCTATTAGGAATAGAAAGCTCCTAATATATTAATCTATTAGGAATAGAAAGCTCCTAATATATTAATAGTAGAATTTAAGAAGAAAAAGAGAGGTGAACACTGAGAAAGGGGGAATGGATATGAGGGGAAGAGAAAGAGAAACATAGAGAGGAAGAGGAAGGGAGGGCAAAAAGGCCGAGGAAAGTATGAGAATACATCTCCTGGTCTTCTCCAAGAAGAATCATATGTGGGTCTTTTACAATGGGTGTATTTAGGATTTTTGTGACCCTCAAATTATAGCTCTAATGTTAGTTAACATCCTTACATACTTTTGTTAATATCCACAGAAATTAGTGTTCAATAAGATTAAATCTTTTTGAATAATTTGGATTTATGAAGGGTATTTTTTATTAAGACAGAAAGAGGAAGTCTGGAAAGGTGTAGTTTATATCATTTTAGTCCTTCATGAGCATAATTTGTTTAGTTACTGTCTTTATAACCTATCTCGTAACCATTCCTACCTAGCCTTTAGAAATAACATGGCAAGGTGTGTTAGCACACACCTTTGATCCCAGCACTTGGGAGGCAGAGTCAGGCAGAACCCGATGAGTTCAAGTCAGTATGCTCTACGTAAAGAAAAGAAAGCTAGCACTGTATAATTTGACCACGTTTTAAATTTTTTTAAAGAATGAACACACACAGAGAGATATATAGAAAACTCCCTGTGGGGAGTCTATAGGTGTATCTTCCTAAGGTCCGGGCATGTACTTTTACAACACCTTTGAACATTATCATTTTTACTTTTGTATAATTCTATAATTATTGCATTTATTTGGATTTGTATATTTTTAATTTTTTTTTATTTTTGTGTATGGGTGTTTTGTCCACATACAGGACTGTGAAATAAATGTATGCAATTGCCTTAAAAGCCAGAAGAGAGAGAAAGGTGGCCCAGTACTTGAGTTTCTGAATGTTGTCAGCTGGCATTTTTATTCTAGAGATGGAAACCAATACTCAACACCAGTGCTTATGTTCATTGCTGAGCCATCTCTCCAAAGGCAAGGTTAGGAAACTTTTTAATGAGCTGTGTGTTAGGACTTGATCTCTGCTTATAAAAACAAGAGTTAACATAATATTTAATACATTAGTTTTTAAAATTAATATCTGCTTTTATTCCTTTCTTCTTTTCACCCCTCAAACTTATTGTTCCTTGCTTCCTTTCGGATTTACAGCATCCTTCTTTAGTTTACACACACACACACACACACACACACACACACACAAAGAGGCAACATAATCACTCATTCTGTGTAATATTATATGGATGTTCATATGTATATGATTTCAGCACCCACTACTTGGAAGTGGCTAATCACTTATGTGGGGGACTCTTCTGTGGGAAAGACTATTTCTCAAGCTCTCAGCTACTTTTACAATAAAAACTCCTGCACCTAAGGTTTAGGAAACATTAGAGGCAGGAGTAGAAAGGCCAAAATAGAGAGGGTTTTTGAAATGTTCTTAGGATGTTGAGGGTACTGCCTTTAAAACAGATTAATGGATTTCTCCTGCAACTGATTACTTCTCAAAAGATTGTTATGAAAGTCTGAACCTGCTTTTTACCAGTATCTTAACCTTCCTATACTACATGTGACTTTCTGCTCTCGCAAGTGTGATCCCACCATTCATAGAGTGAGGCAGAAGAAAGAGACCCTACAGGAGCCAGAACTGAGCACTTGGTACTCCAGACTTTAAAGTGACACAGTAAACGTTTTTATGAAAAGTCACTCTCTTAAGTCACTTCAATCTGGTAACATAATGTGCATTAAGTGTGACTATTGAACTGGTATATTTGTCCTTTTCCAGTTAGCCATCTACTCTTGACAAAGTAAGATTTTCAGGACTCGACTTACCCAAATCTGCGAAGCATCGATTGAATGTATACCATCAGCATATGCTAGCACTAAGAAGGCTTCTAAGGTAGCAGGAACATTCAAAAATATGAAATAAATGCAAAGTATTGTAGCAGTCCTTTTAAAATCATTAGTAGCGTTAACAATAATTACCATTTAAAAATGCTATCCCATGAGCCTATGTCATGAGCACAGTATCTAGATTACGCTACACAAGTGTTCTTCAACTGAGCTATATCCCTAGTAAAACTCCTATGAAAGGATGAGTGGAATATTAGAAGTAACATCTTAAAAGCTGTGTGTACCTATAAGCCATAACTTTTTGTGGGGGTGAGAAGAAAACCAGCAGAAATCAGTTCCCTCCTTCTACATATGAGTCCCGGGTAGCAAACTCAGTTCTTGATGGCAACTGTGTCTTGACCTACTGAGCCATATGCTAGGAATAAAAGGATTTTAAAAATAACTACAAACTGAATTAAACCCGTGAATTTGAAACATAAGTTTCTTAACACTCTCCTACAAAATTAGTTTGAAACTGCCTTCAAAATAATGTTCCATGATATTAATCAAATTTAATTTGTTTATTTCCTGGGGAGAATTTTGTATAATTAGATTCCATTTTTAAGGCTTTCATGCTTCTGGGAATTATAGTTTGAATAATAGCATAAAATGCTAGGGAACTTAAAGTTTAGGACAATTGAAATGATTTACAAATAGGACAATATGGGGAGAGATTTTCTTTGAAATCTTTTGGACATAAATGAATAATTATTAGACCAGGGTCCAGAATCAATCATGTCCTTTCCAACCAGTGACTGCCAATATGTCTTAAAGCAGTTTCAAGTATGCTTTGTTATCTTAACTCTCCATTCAGCATTTATACACATTCTGGACTCCAAGTACATTCTGTTAAGACAGAATTGATTTTGGATTTGTTTTCATATCAATGAAACAGAGCATTAGTTTCAGTGAATAAACCTTTTTTTAAAAAAAAAGATTGACGTTGTTCCTAGTTGTAGTAAGTTCTTTTAAAACTAAGCCAATTGAAGGATGTCATTTTTTTTGGATGCTTTATGCTTCACTGTATTTATATTTAGAAGTGAGTTCTCATCTTCTACCTTTATATTTAATTGTTTTATTGATCATATATTACTCAAAGATAAAATAAAGTAAGCTCTGATTTTTTTCCAGCTAAGATTGCATTGCTTTCTTAAATACAGTTTCTGATGTATAACTACTTTATCTAGGATTATAATTAAATAAAATAAATGTGTTTAGTAGAAAAATAAAATAGGCAATCACCCAATCATCATCTATCATACCAATATCCTTGTAGGGTTTTTAATCAATATTTTCTAGTCAAATCACTGGAAATACTTTTTATGTACCATCTCTTGATAATATTAATACTTCAAACTTCTCTAAATAAACATGTTTTATGTTTTATGCCACATCCTCTAAAGTAGTCTAAGGTGCTGAAAAAATCTCTACATGAGCTTCAGTGGCTTCCTTGGAGGTATTATAATAATGATAATATATAAAATCAAAATACTGTGAGGAAGTGAAATATTTTCTATAAATGGAGAATCTAGGCTTTGGAGTAAAACAACTGATGAGCCTCCGTTTTATAAAGAGAATATTAGGTAAAAATTTTCTGTCATTCTCTCAGAAGCATGGATTACATGATAGAATCAACAAAGTGTCAGTGACAGGTAGGAAAACGTGTTTGTTTTCACAGAAGACAGAGATATATGTCCAGCCAGAACTTGTAACCTAATTTCCGATACTCTTTCTCTGTATGAGTCATTACTGCAGCTCAAGAAATATAAATTCCTTCTAGCCCAATGCATCCAACAGTATTTCTTACTTTTACTGAAACACAATTCATTTCCCAGTAACTTTTCTAATCTATCAACTGAAAAAGAGAGCCTTTAAACACTCTTCATTTTCACATGAAAGTATTTCATGCCACACTAGGAAAGGAGAGCAATGAGGAAATCTCTGATTTGAAAGGAACTAAATGCTTGAGGTATTCTCCCGTATGTAAGTGGATAGGCAGTTAAAAGGTTAGGCTGTTCCCATGTATGCCTTTATTTCTTCATTTAGTACCTACTCCACAAAATTCTCATATCTCTTCTCAGTTTTATTGTTTTAACTTTTAAACACTCTATGCCAGAAGGTTAGTTATAATAGGAGAAATACATGAAATACATGAAATAATGTTGTAATTTTCAGGCTAGACTCAACTGTCTAAACAAATCATTATATTTATATAATACATTATATTTATATATTATATTATAAAATTCATTATATTACATATTATAAAATACATTATATTTATAAATGTATAGTGCATTTATTACAGCCTTATCCAAAGAATAACCAGAAATAAATATCTCTGTCAATTTTAATTTCCCATGTAATTTTATTAAAACCTCAAGATTTTATATACTATCTGCATGCTGAATACTCTCAACGTTATATCTTTTATGTCACTGGTTTCTTGGGAGCTTCCAATTTATACATTCAACTTTTAGTGACAACATGATCAGTCTCATATGTAACTGACTTCTTTAAGTTCAAAGAATTCAGAGAAATTGCTCTTCTATCTGTTATTCTCAACACTGCATAGGGCATTCCTGATATTGATACTGTTAATTTGGTAGATAGTTTAGTTTTGGTTTAGCACCTAGTTTCATTGCCCAAGGATGCACATATTTCCTATGACAAGAAATATGTGTCGCTCATTCCACTTATTATCTGAAGGAAAGGTCGTCCTTTCACTTGAAAAATGTTCAGAAGATACTTTTTTGGGGAAACTTATAGAGCAACGAGTTACAATTAGAATTTTATATTCAATAAAAAGAGTAATGGAATTCCACAGCATGGGTGCTTTTAGAAATATATAACCTGAGCTTCTTCACTTTAGAATGAATGATTTTGACCAACTTTTCTTTGGAGTTTTGTATTTATTTTTATTATAAGAATAAAACTTATTTCTCAGTCCTTAAACAATATAATATGCCAATACTTTAACAAAAGTTAATGTTTTTCAACAATTTTAAAAAGTTATGGGAATTGGGAGGAGGTAAGGGAGGGGGAACAAGCAGATAAATGAATAAAAAAGACTTTTTTTATAAAATATAAAAAATATTAATATTTAGTAATGTCTAAATATTGACAATAAATTCAGTATAACACAGAAGGTTATTATTGAAACCATTTAGAGATGTTAATTACATAAATTTATTATTTTCCATATTTATTTTCCAAATGTTAATATACACACAATGATACAAAGGTGAGCATCTGGGGGCATAAGGATGTAATTCATGTGGAAAAAAAAGTGTTTCATTGGCCAAATTAATTTATTTAATAGTGTATTATACATTTATGATGATAACAAAAATATTGGTAAAAAAACATAAGGATAGTGCTAAATAGTTAAATCGGGCATGTAGAATATTAAATATAAATTTTGAAATTGCTGTTTTAGCTACATTCTTCTAAGAAAATATAGGAATACTCCAAAAAAAAGTGTGTGTTAGCAAATAGAATTTTCCTCTCCACCATTTTCCCCAAGTTTGCCCTTCTTTATGTGCATCTACATTTTAAAAGAATATTGCAATGTTATATATTCATTCATATAGTCACACACACACACACACACACACACACACACACACACACACACACACACACACACATATATACAGGTATGTTATAGATAGTTTTAGATACTTATCCAAGGCCACACTTCATGTTATTCAAGTGCTAGTGTTGTAATGGCCTGGTCTGTAAATGTTATCAGGAAAGTAAGGTTCACAGAAGTTCTATATAAGTTCCATGTTTCATAGTAAAAAGTGTTTAGAATTGGAAAAGAAGTTTAAAATGCCTCCCTAACACTGCTTCAGTGAACTAATCAAGCATAGGTGAACTAAGGTGAGTCTATGTGTATATCTCAGACATCCATGTTTGTATCCAAATATGTAATCATGTATTTACATATTGAGAGGGTTCTGCGGATGTCATACAGAGAAGCAAACCTCATGAAGAGTTAAGAATGAAAACCCCACACTGCTTGACGTTTTCAGTCTCAGATTGTGAGGGGTCTAATAACAAGAGTTTTATTCCCAATGTATTTCAGCCCAGTATAATTTGAGGGACAGTTTCCTGGTGTAATACAATCTCTAGTGCACATGAGAAGATAGTTACATTGAAACTCAGCTCAGGTTACCTCATTTCTTCTGAGAAGATGGGTTCTAGAGATAGGCTACCAGTAGAGGCTTAAGAGACTAAATGTCTGGTCTTCTTTCAGTCATACAGATAACATTGGGATCATTTGGGCTCTTAGTCACTTCTGGTCATGGTTGTGAGTTTTAAGGGAAGCCTCTGCCTATAAAAGTATTTTTGATTACTAGCCACCTTCAGTCCTGGTTGTAGGAACTTTATATGGCCTTGTCCAACAGATAACACAGCTCCGGGAAGTTAATCATTTCCAATTCTCAGCTTTCTGTATTGAAGAACAGGTCTTATATTCTTCATATCAGAAAGACAATATGGTGAACTTAACATTCCTAGTTTCTTTGGAGATCTTCAGGCAAAAAGACCCTTGAGCTATGCTCATATATATAAGTAATTGTAATATATACTCAGCTCAGTAACTGTACTATAGATGCAAAAACTATATGATAATCAAATCCTATATAATTGGTACACACAGCAGTATTATATAAATCTATATAAAATTAACTATAATTAATGAAGACATAGTAAATGAAGCAAGTATAAAATTGAATGTTATTCAAAATACATTATACTTAGAAAATACGTAATTATTAGACTTTAGTCATCTCTCAGTATACAGAGTAACATATGTCATTGATCACTGGAATAAAAAAAGGGTCTGTGACAGCATAGTATTCTGAGAAGACAAATTGAGTTTCCTAGGAATAAAATAATCAATTCATCTTAAAGAAGAAAAGAAATAAATCTATCATTCAGAGCAAGTATTTTAAATTATTTCCTAAATTTAAGAAAACATTGTCTTGAGTCACAAATGAAGTTTCGCTCAACTTGTGCCAAAAAATTCTCTAAAAAAAAAAAAAAAGAAGCATTTTGAAAATAATTGATTTCTACCTTCCATTAAATCATCAATGGGCAAATATTAATTTAAATTTATGTGATGAGTTTCCTGTTATGACAAATATCATTTAAAAGTGTGTCTGTATTTTTAGCATTTTATGGGAACTAATCATCACAGTTGGCAGCTTTGAGATGGTGAGACCCAGTGATACATTTCTAACGAGACTGACTGGTTACAGACTGATTCCAACAGATAATTATCACACAGATATGGGAAAGAAGTTAATCAGTTTATCTGTTGTATTTGGTATGCCATTTTTGGGATTTCAACTATACTAATGCAGTTTTGGAAATTTTATATGGGAGATGTTTCTGTTCTTTTTATTGACTATATTTTAAAACACAACAAAGTTAGCTGTAAATTTAATTGTTTACCTTTACATTTGTAACCCTTTAACCTGTCCTTTGTGACAATTATCAATGTAGTATTATTTGAACTGTAATTCATATGGTAATTTTTTAAGGTCTTAAATCTTTATCAATCTAAACTACAGGATAAGTGTTGGTGTACACTGACCTGTCTTCACTGTTAGTCCACATTAAGTTGTTACAAGCTAGCAATGTTATACCTATAAATCATCTATAAGTAACACATCTATAAAATTTCGGCAAATACTATTATTATTAGGTACCTCTTAAAAAATCTCTGGAGAGACAGCACCATTGAGAATTTGTTTTCTAGCTTCATTAACTTCTGAATTCAATGGAAAGGAATAGAGAAGACTATTTCTTTTTGAGTTAGGAATTTTGCTCTGAAGTCTAAAAGAAGTAGTTATATAGAGAATCAGCAAAGGAGCAATTACACACATGCTGCAAGAAAACTCACAAGCCCCCCAAAAAGCACAGATCACTAAAGGACAGTCTGTGGTGATATATTGTATATTTAATAAAATTTGTCTGGAATATCAAGAATAGAATCACCCATAGCCAAACCATGAATGCCAGGGAGTGGTGACCCACACTTTAATCTCATCAATCCGGAGAAGAGGTGTACCTTGATCTCTGTGAGTTTGAGGTCTAACAGCCAGACAGCAGTGGTTGCTCATACCTTTAATTCCAGCTCTAGAATTGAACTAGGAAGTTAAATATCTGTGTGGAGAAAGAAATATAAGGCACAAGAAATCAGAAATTCAGTCATTCTCTCTGAGTGAGTATTAGGCTGAGAAGTCATGAAGACAGGGCACCTTGTTTGGGTAAATACTGAAAAGTTGTCTGGGTGAGAATTGGCTGTGGTTTGTTTCATCTCTCTGACATTCCAGCTTTTCCCCAATATCTGGCTTCATGCTTTATTATAATACTAAAATTTGTACAATATCTGGCACTCAATTTGGGGCATAAACCATATCCCTGAGATTAAAAGAGTCTTGCGCTATCAATGGGGTGACAGATGTCACAACCAGATGAGCAGGGGGATAGGGATTATGAGGAAGGTTCCAAAAGTGATGGCTGGAGCTTTGGGGAGCTCACTAAATCAGGAATTGCCGCTGGAGATGTAGTAAGAGGTTTCTGACTCGGACTTTCAGGCCTAACCTCAAGGTTTAGGACTCACAGACCCGCAGTCTCACAGTTCCACAAACTCGCAGAGACATACAGATGTTTACAATAGTTTTCAGCTGATCAACCTAAGGTCCAGGAATATCACTTGCTAACTCTTTTCCTTTAATCTAAACCATAACTATTACCTTGTTAAGCCATACGGCTTGATACCTTTACTCAGAGCAGCATAGTTGTCCTCTGTTTCTTCCGGCTTCTCTCTGGCATTCTGCTCTGTGCTTTCTGTTCTCAAGAGTTTTCTTAGTCTGGTAGCCCCGCCCACACTTCCTGCCTGCCTTTAGCCAATCAGCGCTTTTTACTAAACCAGTGGGTGGGACAATTATTTACAATGAAACAACACAATCTCCCACATATCCCCTTTTCTCTTCTTAAAACAAAAAACCTCCAAATCTAATATTCTTTTCCCCCCTTATCTATAACAACTTATAAACAACACTGTAAATAAACACAAACATCCATAATCCATGTTTTGGGAATGTGGGCATCATTCTCTAGGCTACTTCCTGCTGAATGGGGGCATTGGCAATCTCAAGGGAACTCAAAGAAAAATTTAGGATTATGGACAAGTCTTTAGTGGATTAGTCTCTAAGACTGAGTCATCTCAGCCAGTCTCCTTGAAATTTTTCTGGATACAGAGCTCTGGAAACTTCAACAGAGGTGCTCTGAAATGCTGAATCATCTAGGCCATCAATTTCCATTGGAGATTTTTCAGGGGGTCTTCCTCTAGCAAACATTATGTTCTTTATCCAGGAATAAATCCACAGCATCTTGTTTTCTGTGAGAATAAAAAGGAAACCTCTTCTGCAAAGTAGCATATCTTTATATTTCAATTTTAAAGTAAACTCATTTACAAGATATATAGGTTGAATTAATTTATAATCAACTGTCTTTTAGCAGCTTTTACTAAGTCATTTTCAGTCAAAAAGCTTAAAGATAAGACAATAATATACAGTATCCAGACATTCTTTGTGTTTTCCATCTTTACATGACTTCTTTTTTTACTCTATATTTTCTTTAAGGTCTTTCTCTACTTTTTTTTATTTTCTTTCTCTAAGCCTATGTATATATATATATATATATATATATATATATATATATATATATATATATATATATATATATATATTTCCAATGCACTCTAAGCCATTTAAACATTTTTTAATAAAACTGTCTTTACTGTATATTTATTTCTAAACTTTTTCTGTCTCTGACCACACCTTTGTTTGCCTAGGGTCATTGACTCCACCCAGATACTTGTATTTCTTTCAATTTCTGAACACACCTTTAATCTGCCAAGGTTCAAGGTTGGTAGGATGAGTGGATGGCTCCATCCAGCTCCTGGTATAATTTCACAGAATTTATCTTTTTAGCCTGGGTATTCTGGGAATTTCAGGGTCCATATAATCATCAAGTAAAGTTTTGTCATCTGCTGCTCATTAACTCCATTTAAGTATTAGGCAGCAGGGCCTCTTAAAAAAAAACTCACAAGTGTTTTGCCTCTAAGGCTGAATCAGGAAGTTCCTCTTAAAAAACTTAAGCCTCAGTTTGCCTCAGGCAAACAGAGCTGATTCCAGAAAACATTGACACTAAGAAGCCATCTTTGACTCTATTCTCTTTTTGTCCTTATCAACAGAAACGTTAAATACATCATTTATAACTTTTTGCTTAAATTGAGGATTCTGTGAGACTTCAGGAACAAGCCATTTTATACCTTAAGCTGTACTCCAAGAGCCCGCCATTGTAGCTCAAGCCCATGTGCTTCACCAGGGCGTCTCTGTACCATGGCTCACCTCACATGGGAGACACAATTCAGAGGCTGCTTTGGGCTCTAGACCATTTTTTAAGCTTTCTATGGCTTTATGTGGGCATTTTCTGCCCCACGTTGGGCTGCCATTTGTAGTAGGAGGTTTCCAGCCAGGACTTTTGGGCCTAGCCTCAAGGTTTAGTACCCACAGACCTACAGTCCTGCAGTCCCATAGTCCCGCAGTCCCACAGAGATACACAGATGCTTTTAACAGTTTTAGGCCGATTGGCATAAGGCCCAGGCATATAACTTGCTAGCTCTCTACCCTTTACCTAAACCATGACTTTTAATTTGTTCAGCTATGTGGCTCGGTACCTTTTCTTAGAGCAGCATGGTTGTCCTCTGCTTCTTCTGGCTTCTCTCTGGCGTTCTGCTCTATGCTTCCTGTTATCAAGAGTTTTCTTAGTCTGGTAGCCCCGCCCACACTTCCTGCCTGCCTTTGGCCAATCAGCGCTTTTTATTAAACCAGTGGGTGGGACAATTATTTACAATGAAACAACACAGTCTCCCACAGGAGATCCATAGGGAAGGGGAGCATGCCCTCCGGGGGTAGAGGGTTTCCACTGCCATGAGCAGTGGGTGAAGCCATGAGGTGTGGGATCAGACTGTGCTCCTGTTCATGGGCTGACACCTTGGTGCCCATTCCCTGTAGAGGAACACCCAGGCCAGCATTGACTTTGGGATGAGTGAATCAGACTTGCCTGGAGTGGATGTTCCGGGGCAGGCTGGGCTGGCCCACCTTGGTACTTTTTGCCCTTCTTGGGGAGGGGATGGGTGGATGGTGAGAAGCAAAGCTGAGGGTTGGCAGGTAGGAATTGGGAGGGGTGAGGGGAGGGGGTTTGGGGGATACATTGATGGAGATGACATTATTTTAATTAAAATTAAATTTTAAAGAAAGAAAAAAGAAGAAGAAGAGTCGTCTCATGCTATACCAACTGAGCTACTGTTAGTCCCAGCACTTGGGAGGAAGAAGCAGGAATATCTCTGTAATTTTGAGAATAGCCTGCTATGCAAAGCAAGATCCAGCACAGCCAGGACTAGTATTCAGAAAACCCTGTCTCAACAAAATAAAATATAACAAAATAAACAAACAAAAAGTCTGGAGCGATAACTCTATCCTTTGATATTTCAGACTATCAGAGGACAGATAAAATTACATATACAATAATAATTCTATATTACTAAATATATAATATATCACTACAACAGTCTTTTGGCCAATGATCATTTTCTCATTCCTTTTATATTATCAGAGTTCAAAGTCTATTGTTGAGACACTTGTTATCAGTATGCTGGTCTCCTAGCATCTCTTACTGATCTTCACTCAGTGGAGCTCTACTCAAATCTTTGTCCATAAAAACTCGTTATTAATAAATCTAAGGATTATTAAGAAAAACAAACATGTTTATTTACTTCCATAGAGTAAGCAAACATAGATCTATGCATTGTTCAAAATTAGTTAAGCTTTCCATTTTGCTATAAGAAAAAATAGCACTTATTCAAATAAGGACTAATTGATAGGATTTTTTTTAACTAAATAAAAATATTACTGTTAAATTAAAAGAAATTTTCATACAATGAGATTTATGACCACAAACTCAATCAGTTGTCTTATTGTGATGAGTTAATATAACTCATAAATAAGACAGAAGTAGTAGTATTTTGGTAAAGATCAGATGAAAACTTCATTAAAAATTACCAAATTGTTTTGAAATTTTTATTTTACTACAACTAGCCATATCATAGCAAATATTATCTATTTGAAGAAAATATTAAGTAGTAATTGTGTGTATTCATGTACATATATAAACATGTCTGTTTATATACACATATGTGTAAATGTCATTTAAGTGTCTAAGATCTAATTTATACACACACAGAGACACACAGACACATACACACACACACCATATATATATATAAAACATTTAAGTATATGGAGCTAATATTTGGTTATTTGAATAGAAATGAAATATAGATATAATCAGTAAAATCTCAGTCATTTGAATTAATTATAAGTCTTATAATGAAAATATTATGGGTTTCATGTAATCAGAAATCCACCTTAAATTATCATCTAATAACCAATTCAATCAGTAGGTAAGAGAATTCAGAGAATTAAAATAATAACTTTTCTAAACAAGTAAATCTGAAAGGGTTTTAAACCTCCCAACAATTCTTTACAATGTTTAAAATACCCAATTTTTAGTCAACTCTGTTGGTCACATTTTTTTTTCAAAATCATGCAAATGAGACACACTAGCGTTCCTTGTTTCTGACTCTCAAGGTTCCTTCCTTTTGTTGTTCATTAAAGCAACAGTTTTCACAAAAGCTCTCCTTTCATACCATGTAGCATATTTTCTTGTGTGCTTTGTTGTTGCTTGTTTGGTTTTCTGAATAGTTGTTTGTGTTTCTTGGGTTTATACACATCTTTCTCAAAGCAGGCTGTCTATTGAAAGGAAGCCTTCATTATATGTTGTATACATTTTCAGAGACCCTGCCTAAGCCTACCAGTTAACAAACAACCTCCTTGTTCAGTTGCTGACAATTACTTTTTGTCTGGTTTGAATGATGTTTAAAGTAGGGACAGTAAAAGCTACACTGTGTCAGAACTTCAGTGTAGTGGTTTTATGGGTGTGTATACCCCTGTGAAGAAGTGCACAAATGCCAGAAGAAATCAATAAATTTCTCAGAGGTGGAGGCAGTTATAAATGGCCTGCCTGAGATGTTAGCAGCTGAACTAATACCTCACAAGAGTAACAAACACCTTCTTTATCTCTCTTAAGAAAACAAACAAACTGAATAAAGAAAAAAAGAAAGAGAGGTGTAATACAGAGAGAGAGGAAGAGAGAGAAAAAATTTTGAGTCTGAAAGCTGTCAAGGTGGTAATACTTTGTAGGTGTATCTTCTGAAATTACTAGAACACACAACTTTCCTAATCCTCTGGCTCTTAAAATCTTTTTTATTATTCATTTGCCAGGTTCCTTCAAACTGTAGGATCTGGAAAAGGCAAAGAAATATAATGATGTTTAAAATAGGGTTCTAATGGTATCGACTAGGACTGAGTTTCAGAGCTTTTATTATCATTGGTTATTGTGGTGATATTTTGTATTTAATACATTTTACCTGAATTGTCAGATGACATAGCTACCAACTTAGCCAAGCCGAGGTGAGAGAATGGTAACCCAAGCCTTTCATCCCAGCAATCTGGAGGCAGAGATCCTCTGGATTTCTGAGTTCAAGGCCAAAAAGAGTCAGATGGTGGCACACAAACATTTAATGCTAGGACTAGAGAAGTTGAACCAGGAAGTGATATAGTTGCGGGGAGAAAGAGGACGGAGAAGTTTAGCTTTGCTTGGGCTCATTTTCACCCGAGGTCTCATAGATATTCATTCCGAGGATTTGTGAAGAATGGACCTACCCTTTATTGCATAAGGAATTGGTAATGTGAGAACTGGCTGTGACTTATTTCCTTGTCTCTCTAATAGTTCAGCTTTCCTCCCTATCTGGCTTCAAGTTTTTATTATAATACCAAACAGAATTAATACTATAAATTGTGGCTTTCTGTTACCATTTCTAATTTTTGCAAAAGAAAATGTATTTGATGAGTACACTTATCTGTAGGCATAAGAACAAATATTCATAATGTAGATAGAAATTATACCAGTCTATTAAAGGAATCTGTGAGTTGGAGAAATAGTCATTCCCAATACCTAATGACCAACCCTGAGAACATACAAGCAGACTGACTTGTATTTATGTATCCAGAGGTATTTATATATTTAGAAATATTTGTGTATGCATGTGTGTGTGTGACAAAAGTAACGGAGAGGCTCTAAATTTGAAAGAGAGCAAGAAGGGTTATATAGTATAGCTTACAATGTTGAAAGAAAAGAGAGAAAGTAATATAATTATAATTAAAATATTTTTTCATTGAAGACAACAGTATCTGTTGATGAAAATAAACTATTTTCTTTATATAAAGGTATGTATTCTAAAGTTACTTCATTTTCCTATACCAATTTTACTTTCTTTTCTCCCAAATTTATAATGAGTGATGTTTTAAAAGATTCTCATTTGCTTGCTTTCTGATAAAGACACAATTTATTATAATGATGTTTATTTTTGAAATTCTTTACTTTGTGCTTATATATTTGCGTGTGAGTTGTGTGTGTGTGTGTGTCTATTCACATACCCCTGATTCAGTAAAGAAGAAAAATTGTTATGGACTAAACTTTTTGTACACTATTAAGATGTGCCATTCAGAATGGTTTTAAATACCAGAATGGCGAAAAGTTAGGCAGAGTTTTTGGAACAGAGAGAATTCTGGTGAAAAAAAAAAAGACAGAGTACAAACCAAACACAAAGAAAGGTAGGAAGCAGCATGGGCTATAGAGAGTAAAGATAATAAAGCCACAAGATATATAGTAGGTTAGTAGGATTTGGCTAAAAAGTTAGTAAAATAAGAGTCCCTGACACTGAGCACTTAAATGGGCTTTAAGAGTAGTGAACAGCATGCAACTTGATGGCCTGAGACTATGTAGAAATGCCTAACGCAACGTGGATTCAGAAACTTCCCAGAACTAGAAAGGTAAAAATGCTTCAGCTGGTATATCCACCAGGAAGCTAGGCTCTCAGGTAAACAAGGGGCATAGAGGCAGCTGCTAGTGCATCATGAGTGAGGATTGCCTGTAATTTAAATTTTTATTTATGCAGACAGGAAGAGCTATGGATACAAAGTAAAACAGGTCTATTAAAAACAAACAAACAAACAAACAAAAACCCCAAAAACTCTGAATAGGCTACATTGTGTTTAAAATGTGTATAGATTTAGGGAAAAAAGGAACAAGGTATAAACATAGTTTAAAAATAATAGAGTAATGTCTTTAGATAAGAAGTAAGTAATTAAAATGCAGACTAAGTCATGGAGGGATAGAAAACACACAGGGAATCGGATTCTCTATTTATTGCTTATAAAAATTTTAATTGCTAATGAAAATTAAGCCACCTATATTTTTTAAATGTCTTAAATTTAAAATGAAAGTCAAAAATATGTTACATAATGGAAGAGGTTAAGCTTTTTTTTTCCCCAGAAAGTAAAAGGCTGTAAATTTATTCAAAATTAAAAAGAATCAAGTAGACTCCCTGAAATTCCTGGCAACAGTCATAATCATATGTATGATTCCTTTAAAAGCTTGTGCATTTTCAGAGCAAGGGGACAATGCACCAATAAGAACTGGTGGCCCAGGTAATTAAGCCTATCATAGTGCTCCTGTTGCATTTCCTTAGTCTTCTACATTCCAAAGAGCTTCAAGGCTGCCAGTTGAGATTATCCAGCCTGAACTTCAGATAAAATCATTTATATCATAGAGCTAGCAAGAAACAAACCTAATCTGTCAACAGAGCTTTTGTAACTAATAAATCCCTGTATGGTTAATTGGGAACTGGTAGGTGAAGCAGACATTCTCACTAAGAAATGTCAGAAGATTACTATCAGAAATTTAGTCCTCCTCTTCCCCTGTGGTTCTCAAAGACAAAACTCTTACCATCAGATTTGACAGCACAAATTCTTATTAATGAATCATCTTATTAGCCCAAATTATGAGGTCCTTTTTGGTATGATATTGCCAGAATCTCTGTTTTACAATGATTAAACATTTCCTCGCTAATACTTCAAAGACTCTTTGCATATAAAACATCATTTTTTATTGTAAAAAACATGATTTTTCCTATTTAGGTATATGTGGTAAGCTGCAACCTTCACCTTTTGTCTTTCTAGGAGAAAACATAGAACATCTAGAAAATGTGTCTTGTCTCTTACCTCTTGTTTACACCATGGCAGAAGATGAATATAAATGATTTTTTCTTTTGGTTTCACTTAAATTGTTTTAATAGTATACATCAGCACTGAGTGAGTATTAAACACTTTCCCATAGGTCTTGATAAAGCATCGTTAACATAAGTAAACAATTTACAACTGAGAAATTGGAATCCAGGTAACTAGGAGATGTATACTCTAGATTTTGGTTTGCTTACCATTACAATAAAAAAAGTCATGAAACTGCATTCAGATACACAGGATGCATCTGTGAACTAAACAATTAATTCAAGGATGAATGCTCATGAGAAATATATTCCTCAAAGAAGGTATAAAGATAAATATTAAAACGACAAAATTTTGTCATTTTTCATGGTTCATGTTTGGTAGACCATAACTACCAAAGTATCTTTCGAAATCTTTCTTTGCTATTTAGAAAATAAAACATATTTCTTGAACATCTACTAGATATTAAGACAAGACATACAGTTGCAAGATTTAAATCAGTATGTAAGCCTCAAGACCTAGCAAGAATTTACATGAAGGTTGATAGTCTGGCTGACATAAATATGCATTTCCATATTATAAAATGATTCTAATGAGGAAATAAAATTTTATTTTTAATTAAATGTTTTATGTTTAGATTCATAAGTGTATGAACACAGTTATTCTAAAGAGCTCTTTCCAATTATTTGTTCTTCAGAAGACAATCATGTAGTAAAAGATATTAAATAAAATCTCTTCAAGAAAGATTGTTTCAACATTACAGCTGTCAGTGAGTCAGAAGGGCAGCCAGAGAACTTGATTAATTAATGCTTACAACTGGGATCAAATTGTATAGGTCAGCTTCTCCAAATATTTTGAGGTTGGTAAGAAATTAGAACTACTAATAAATGAAGAGTGAGTGACATTAAATTAATGGTGACTTTAAAGCTGCTGGGGCATTGAACTCATCAATTGAATTTATCCTCAATAAGAGAAACAGCAAAGATGAATCTATGCAATTAGATACAGTGTGCTTGCAATTAAACCAACTGCTGACAAAAACAGCAAAGAATATTTCACTGGGATTTAGGAAATAAGTTTGGAAATTAAAAGAGCCACTGCTAAGAAAATAGAAATAATCACCATGGCAATGCTGCACCAAAGACATAGTTGAAATATTTAGAAAGCCTCAAGGCTAATTTTAAGTATTAAGAAAGCACCTGATTTTACTTGGACACAAAGTAAATGTGAATTATTACTATAGCTGTGTAGCATAGCTGTATATTGGGAATGGTATTTCCTCTGGATGTTCTTTTATTATACAGAAATATTTTAGCTATCATGGGTTTTTGTTTTTCATTATAAAGTTGAGTATTGTTTTTTCAAGGACTATAAAAATTCTGGTAGAATTTTGACGAGGATTGCATTGACTCTGTTGATTGCTTTGTGTCTAAGGATGTGTTTCTTTGGTTTGTTTGTTTTTTTGTTTGTTGTTGTTGGGTTTTTTTTTTTTTTTTAAAAAAAAGGGTTGTGGGGTTTCTGATTTTGTTTCCACAGCAGATGAGAACCTATGGATTACTTTAGGCTAATAGAGTTTGATTAACCAAGATACACTGAAGGCAACACGCTGACATGATGCAACCTCACAGAGTAGTATGGCCATGACTTAAGCATAATTCTAAATTTTCTTAGGATCCCCATTAGATTACCAGTACCCTCAATCAGCGTGAAGTAGTAAAAAATCCCATGCCCAAATTTCCACAATATTGCCTAAAAATGCTTATTTTCATTATAAGTGGTTAATGTCCATAGTCAATATCTTTATAGAAAAAAGGATATTGTATAAAATTAATTTTAAGTGGATTATTAAATATACTTTAACCCATAAAAGAACTGCTAATCCCAAGATATTTTACACTGGTATGGATGTTAGTTTATTGACACATATTTAAGGTCAAATTTGTTGTTCTGTATGTATATTTCTACTCTTGTTTCAGGTATTATGTTTTTGGAATACATTTAAAATTAAAATGTATAATTAATAATTATTCATCTGTGTAATTACATTTATAGTCATTTTAATTAAATTTTACCTATAAGTGGATATGTGTCAATTAGATAAGTAATATTCAAACACTTCAAAGACCTATAGAATTTAAAATGTTTTAAGAACTTAGTCTTTTCTAGACAGTGAGACATGTCTGATCCTGGCAGCACCAATCTTCTTCATGAGAATGATAGGATTGAAGAAACACCAGGACACTAGGCAAGAAACTGTTCTTGTCTAGACTTCTTGACAGTATGCTGTATAAACTGGACATGCAGGACACATAAGAAAATGAACACTGAGCTTTGCCATAACAAGCAGAGATGGCCTTTTGATTTCCTGTATTTATAGAAAACTGCCAGGAATGCTAGAAGACACAGGGAGAAGTGACTGATGAACTATGACAAAATGGGTGAAACAGTCCTTTAAATTTCCTCTTCACTAAAATATGTGCCAGAGATTTTAGCCCTATAGGCTAAAGATAGATGCCAAAGCCTTGCAGAGGAAAGTAAAACAAAACAAAACAAAACAAACAAACAAAAAACACTCTTTGGGTGATGGTCAAGACAGCCAGATGTCTCTGTCATTTGTAAAACTTTGTAAGTTGCTTACTATGGGCTTTCTATTTACTCAGATATTATATCCTTCTGGAAACACTGATAGAATAAAAGACTCGATAATTGTAATTATATTTTTTCTTAGTTATGATAAAAGATAAATTAAATATATTATATATAAAACTTTAGATTCACAAGGATAACTTGATGTGGGATGTCTTTCTGTATGCTGTGAATATCAATCTTTAAAAAAAAAGGAGCTGTTTTGGGCCATGACAGACACCATAGAAAAGTAGGAGGAGAAATCAGAGCATAGGTAGGAGAAGCAGAATGGAGTCGAACAGATCAAGCAAGAAGCCCAAAGGAGCAACATGTAAGGAACACAGGTGAGCCACTGGCCACATGGCAGACAGACTAATAGAAATGGGTTGATTTAAGATGTAAGAGCTAGCTAGCAATGTGCCCGAGTCATAGGCCAAACAGCATAAAGTTAATATAAGTGTCTGAGTCATATCTGGGGGACTCAGCAGCAGCAATGGGCGGCAAATGGGTCTGGTGCACAGGTCTTTGGGTCTGGGCTTCTGGCTGCCCGGGACCAAGAAACCCCCACTACAACAGATGGTGTCCAACGTGGATCGAATATCCACTTAATGCCTGAGAAAGTTTAAAAAGGGTTTTTGTAGTATGAGGTTTCTGGCCAGGACTTTCGGGCTTAACCTCAAGGTCTAGGTCCGCAGACCCGCAGACACGCTGACCTGCAGAGACACACAGAAACTTTCAGTAGTTTTTGGCTGATCAGCCTCAGGCCCAGGCATATCACTTGCTAGTTCTCTACCCTTCATCTAACCCATGTCTCTTGTTCAGCCATGCGGCTCGGTACCTTTCTTTAGAGCAGCATAGTTGTCCTCTGCATCCTGCAGCTTCTCTCTGGTACTCTCTCTGGCATTCTGCTCTCAGAGATTTTCTTAGTCCGGTAGTCCTGCCTACACTTCCTGCCTGCCTTTGGCCAATCAGCTCTTTTTATTAAGCCAGTGGGTAGGACAGTTATTTACCATGAAACAACATAATACCCCTACAGGTTTTAGCAAAATCTGAGCAAAAACAGATTCCAAATTATGTATATGAAGCAGATCATTGTACAAAGAAAGCCTGGCATCCAGGTCACATTCAAATGGCACTGGCAGACTGGCAGCAGGCAATGTAAGCTGCAATCAGGTAGGTTTCTGAAATCTTACAGAAGACTCAGTAGCATGTGATTGATCTAAGGTTTCTGTCTATTTTGAACACAAAGGAAACAAAAATGGTTTCTTAGTAGCAGCATTTACTTGGGTGTGCTCTGTTTGCTGGCCATGAATAGAGACACGGTCCCTTTAAGAGAACTTATTGATTCAGCCTAATCTGCAAAAACTATGCAGCTCTTTAAGAGAGTGCATTTTAAAAGCTCTTATGGTTGGAAGATGATTAAGATTCACAATAAAACAGATTCAGATGAAAAGAAAAGCCTGTAAATGGGTTACAATATGTGTAAAAGGTACATAGGCTTCAGAGAGAAAAGAAAGAGGAAAGTCTTAAAAAGAGAAATAGAGTAATAAAATATACTAAGCCGCGTAAAGACGGAAAATAAACACAAAATCTGGATTTTGGTTGTTATTGTGTTTTCTTTCAATTTTTTAGCTGTTAATGAGCTAACTACAGAAAGACAGTGGATTGCAAATGCCAAGGATACTAAGTTAAACAAGAATATATATTTTAAAGGTATTTTGATTTTGAAATTTGTGTCTAAGGATTTATTGCTTTGGAAGAGTTCTGTTTTTGTTTCTCATCAGAAGATGAGAACCTGTGGATTGCTTCCAAACAAATATGGTTTCATCAACCAAGACCCCCTGAAAAAATCTCTGATGGGAAGAGATTGCCACATCAACTTCAAGACTGCAGAGTATGATTCTGTCTAACTCATGAGGGACAAGGAAGAGGTAGGAGAAGGTGCAAAGTCGGCAATATCAGCCACAAAAGCAGCAGTAGCAAAGTCAAGAAAGCAAGAAAAAAGAGAAGTCAGGAGAGAGTTCCTATGGAGGTGGGTTTCTTAAGAGCAGAGAGTCTGTGCTGGGGTGAGCTGATAAATTCTGAATGGATATATAAGTCAAATAAAGAGTTTTGACTGTAGGACCTTGGTATTTTGTCTCAGGATTGAGTCAGTGGACAAATAAGAGCAGGGCTTTAGGAAAGTAATGGTTTTTATTAAAGAAGAGAAAGGGGGTTAAAAAAAAAATCTGTGTACAATGTTTGCCCATGTATACTGTTCTCAGGACGGCTGGAAACTT
The DNA here is from genome assembly GCA_033318265.1 of Phyllotis vaccarum. Lineage (NCBI taxonomy): Eukaryota > Metazoa > Chordata > Mammalia > Rodentia > Cricetidae > Phyllotis > Phyllotis vaccarum. The sequence continues at coordinate 89,990,990 of JARWLC010000001.1, read as the reverse complement.
CAATAGGAATTTCCAGACTCTGTATCCTTAACAAAAGAAAAAGAAGGAAAGAAAGAAAGAGAGAAAGAAAGAAAGAAAGAAAGAAAGAAAGAAAGAAAGAAAGAAAGAAAGAAAGGAGGGAGGGAGGGAGGGAAAAAGAAAGAAATAAGATAAGAGCATGGATAGAAAGAACTTTGCTGGCAGGTAAGGGAGCATTTAAGAGAAGGAGTTACATTTGCAGAGAAATTGCCTTCATTTTCCTTCATTCACATGTAGATGCTGTCACTAGCTCTAGTTTCAGACAATACTGTGGGGGATTTAATAAAAGATCCAAAAGTTTCAGAGATATTAGAGAAATCTAGTCACAGTCAGTCTAGGAGGATCAGAGAGTGGTGATTCACACCTTTAATCCCAGCACAGGTAGTATCCTGGGAGTGGTGACTATGCCCTTAATCCCAACTAAGTCAAGTTACCATAGTTTACAGAAGGAGTTCCAGGCTCCCTGGAAGGCAGTGGTGGGGCCACACCTTAACTGTGCCAATCAAGGGAAGCCAGGCTGAGGAAGCTGGAAAACAGCTGGGTAAGATCTGACTGTGGTGTTTGCTCTCTCTAATATCTCCGACTTTCCCAGAGATCTAGCCCTGAGTTTCCTTTATTCATGCAACACAATACTATTTCCTCCATTGTCCCCCATAGGTACTAAACACACACAATAAATAGAGGCATGAAAACCAGACACTCAAATGCATAAAATAAAAATAAATAAATATTTAAAAATTATGTAACCTGGTCAATGAAGCAACTTTCAGAACAGTCAAAGCTACACAGAAAACCCATACACAGACAAGCAGACACACAGTCATACAGGTAATTAAAAATACATAAATCTTTAAAATTATTAAAACATAAAATTTAGGAAATAGTAAACAAAAGTTCTTTAATGGTATGTTGAAAATGATTTACTAAGAAACAGAAGTTTAGTATATTAGGGAAGAGGAAGCTACAATAAAATCAAAAATCATCAGTACTTCTTATAATGTATAACTTGCTAGTCCTCCTGAAAACTGGCTAGTTTATGGGTTATATGTGTTGAAATTCAGAGTAATGTGTGTGGAAGAACCAATAGAACCAATGGCTAAATCTTGTTGAACAATGTAAAAGATTTAAAATTAAAATATAATCAAAGAAAGATAAATTAGTAAATGTATGTTTTCAGTATTCAAAAGGAGGCAATTTTCCTTATTTGAGTTCAGAATCACATGAGAGGTAATCACAGAGATCAATTAGATTGTGCTGGACTATTTTATTGAATTAGTCCATATACATTTAGTTATTCACACTATTTAATAATTAGCTTCTGCACTGATTTCATATTTGCTCAAGTAACTTGCTTTTTCCTTGCTTTGAAGAAAGTTAAAGGGCATTTAATAGTCAAGCAACAGTGTGGTGAGATTCAGGCATTATTGAGGGAGCCTGAGAGGTGTAGCTTTGGGGTCTTGAGGACTCTGGATGGGGTGTGGCTAGTTCCTCTTTTGAAGACCCAGTTGCATGCTGCCTGCCCACATAATGACTCTCTGAGAGAGAATTGATACTATCATTCTGTGGGACAGTTCAACTCTCCAAGAATTGCCTTAGGTTCAATTATATATTAGTGAGTATTTATGTAAATCCCTTAATAAATATTAATCCTTTATATAACCAATAAGTAATTCATACAATATCTGATGTCTAATGTGGGTGTCTAGACTTCAGTGTTAGATCACAATGAACACCAAAAGGATCACAGCTAACTCAAAAAATTTTTGAGAAAAAATATTATTTTAATATTTTAAGACACTAAGTTTGGGGCATTTATACACTGATTATATGACAAAATATCCATTCTCTTGGTAGAAATAAATTCAATATTAGAGCTGAACGGGCATTCTTAGCTCAGCTCCAGAATTTGGCTTATATATTTTATTAGTTCTCACAGTCTGTTATTGCTTTTGAGACTAGTCCTCAGTACTTAGCACAAACATGTTCTCTATTCATTTGTGTGAAATGCCTGAGAAAGAAAGTCATCCCCACATTTGACAAATTTATTCTATGTAAAGTTTAGAAATAAGAAATATGATGCAGCTGAAGAAGAATGAACATTCTTAGGACATAGACATTAACAGAAAGTTCATTTGCCTATGAATATTCATTCTTATTTTGTAACTTCTCAGGTAACTAAATTTCCTTTTCTTAAAATTCAAGGAAAAAAAATAATGCACAATCCAACCACTCCATTATTATTAACTTTCTACAAGGAAACTGATTAGATGGGAGTGCTATTCCCAATCTATGTGCCCAACAATTTTGGCAGCATTGGTACCCTATTTTCTGGTGTGTGGACTTCCTACTAGTGGACCCTTCTCACAACATGGAATTTTGATAACATTTATGCTCAGAAAATATTTCTTCCCATGAAATTATATATAATGACCGAGATACGTAGGCATAAATTAAATTAGTAAATAAAAGCATGCTATCCAAAAATACACAATTCTTGAATGTATAGTGATTTGGTTTTGATATAAAGAAAATTCTCTTTTGAATTTTAATACATTGTAACCACTGTGAGTAAATAAAGTTTATGTTTGTTTTCTTATGTCCTATATAAACTTTAAAACTAACCTCCAACCTGTCTTTTCTAAAATTGGCTTCATAGTTTTAATTACCATTAATTACTGTTATTATTTCTGATGTTTCCTATCAGAATATTTCATTTTGATACCAATTAGAGTATAATTATTAAGATAATGGACTCTACAAAAACCAATTATGCAATGAAACTAGATGGGATTTATCTATAGTAATTGAGTCTCCCAATTTAAGATCAAAATAAGTGAATCAAAGTGAAAATGAATTGTTAAGCCCCTGGGCATCAACAATAAGGTTGATTTCCTCTTCTGTCCCAAATTAAGCAAATATTTTACAATGTCACATCAGTTAAATTATAGTTCCAGTTCAAGATGAGAAAACTATGTTCATGCACTAACAGTTCAGCCTCAGGCACAGAATGTCCGTAGACTTTTACATTTACTCAAGGATAACATATGGGAGATGCTCAGTTAGTGTTTTCTTAGAACTCATGTAGTTTACATATGACCAATAAGATGAAACAGAGTATACTTAGGACATCTTTTATATTTCAATAAAGAGACAACAAACCCATGCTTAGTTTGTGATTCCTATTCTTCATAACAGATGACAAAATTTTGAGTAGTTGAAATATTGTTTTAACTAAATGTAAAATAAATTCTGATATAGCGATAGTATAATCTATATATCTGAAAAATTTTGATATTAAATTTCCTAAGAATTAGGAAAAAATCCTGAGGAGAAGTCATAACTGGGGCATTTTAGAAAGGTGTACATTAGGAAATTGAAATATTCCTTTTACATATGTGCACACACATATACATGCATATCTCTAAATAATTGATCTTGAATATAAAAGTAATTTTAGGAAATGGATTCTTGAGAATTGGATATATAAATTAGTTTTTCATGTCTATAATTTTTTTCACTTAATTAGACATAACTGTACTAGCGCTTCCATTTTGAGTTGTAGGGTACCAGTAAAGGCAATATAGAATAAATTTATGGAAATGTCACTTTTGATTAACTTTAATCCATCACTTGTAATAACAGTGGTTTTATGTTATCACGTTAGTCTTTATTACTAATTTTTACAACTTAATGGCAATATACTTATGACTGCTAAGTTATAAAGAAAAAGTTATTATTTTTGTTTTAGAGGTTTGAAAGTGCAGTGGCATTGACTTTGTCCTCATTCATGTCACGTTATGACAGAGAAAATAGTTACATCAACAGCACCTGTTGCAACAAGCACATGATAGTATCCCAAACTAGAAGAAGGGAGAAGACTATGTAGCTTAGCTGGTTTTTATGATAAACCTTTGTAGAGATTAGATTTCAGAAGGCTCTAGTGGGCACCAAATATTGGAGATTCTTCATTGCTTTCCAAAGGCATTATTTTGAGTTCCAGACCAAATTGATATCAGATCACTACAACTATAGCAGTAGCTTAGAACATTGTGGTCAACTTAAGAAGTATAATTTCTCAACCATGTCTATGATTGGTAAAGTAAAGAAAGACAAATATAAACTCAAGTCTTCAAATGTCCAAATCAAGTACCATATATACTAACTAAGAAATTCTCTCTATATTAAAAGAAACTTATACCTCATAGATTTAACATTATTTTTGTACATTCATTAAAGTCTTTCATAGCCATGCATCCCCCTGCTCCCCTTCCCTTCCCTCCTTCCAGTTCCTCCCAATAAGCCTTCTGCCTCCCCCCAATAGCCCCATTCCCTCCCCCAATAGGGCAAGAAGTCCCAAGGTGGGTCAGTTCAGTATGGCACATCAATAGCAGGCAAATATGATTTCCTCATCCCAAAATTTAAAACCAAACCCTGATGCTCCTTTGTTGTTTTTTTAAGGCCCTGCTAGTTCCCTTACCAGCATGGATAGAAGGGAACAAACAGCCATATGGGCTGCTGAGTTTTTCTTCTTCTTCTTGATCTAGCTCATCAACTTCCTTATGATCAGACACACTGGAAGGTGAGGGGAAAGACCATGTGTGATGGTGAGGTAATGAAGAGGCTAGTAAGGCATTGCTCCTGGCAGAGTTTAGTATAGGCTTCAATTACTTTCTCATAGGAAGAGGGCTTCAAGCTTGCAATTATAGACAGAGGAATGGGGTGAAAGCAAGCTGGGGAGTTACTTCTGAAGCCATAGTCTCTGATCAACATATCTGGTTCCCACATATTCTCTGAAGAGATCCATTGTTCCAATACTGCAGTCTCACCCCAGAACTTTTCTAACTCAGCTGTTTTGACACAAGGCCACAGCTAGTCAGAGGGACTTTAGAGCTATGTGGGCCTCCCTGCAATTAGAGGGAATATTACCCATTTCCACACTCCCAGACAAACAATAAGCAAAGCAAACATATGTGTCAAACCCAACTGTCTTGTGCTTCATGAGGGACTTCAGGTCCTTACTCCTTCAGCCATATACCCACACTATGACTCACTCAGCAGTAGACTGACAGGAGTCAGACCCTAGTCCAATTTTTTGAGTTGTCAGATCTTATGTGAAAATCCTGACGAACCTAGGCAAGTGTTTTTATGTGTCTCATAACAACTTAAACAGCAAAGCATAACAAATAATGGGAAGAATAGAGAAGGGTCTTGCAATGAGATGAAAAGTATACCACAAAAACGGGGCCATCTCACCAAAATGCCCCGAGGGGGCATGACATCATGCAGAGCTAAGGAAAAGAGTAATAAGACTGGTGGCCTGATGTGGGAATGTCTTTCTGTATGCTGTGAATACCAATCTTTAAATAAAGGAGCTGTTTTGGCCCATGTCAGGCACCAAAGGAAAAGTAGGAGGAAGCATCAGAGTAGGTAGGAGGAGCAGGGCAGAGTCAGACAGAAGGAGCCAGAAACCCAAAGGATCAGCATGTAAAGAGAAACAGAAGGAACTAAAAGCCCAAAGGAGCAACATGTAAGGAACATAGGTGAGCCACGGGCCAAGCACGTGGAAGACAGATTAATAGAAATGGGTTGAGTTAAAATGTAAGAACTAGCTAGCAATGTGCCTAAGCCATAGGCCAAACAGCATGAAGTTAATATAAGCGTCTGAGTCATTACTGGGGCCTGAGCAGCAGTGGGCTGCTAAGGGGTCTGGCGGGCAGTTCTGTGGGTCTGAGCCTCTGGCCGCCCGGGACCAAGAAACCACTTTGTAACAGTGGCCAGAATAAAAAGAGGTATTTAGTCACATTATATACAGCAGTGACAAAAACATGCAAAAAAAAAAAAGCACAAAGAAGAACTGCTATAATAAAAATGATAAGCCTAAACAATGCTTAATTATAGCCGTGCCAAGAGCTCCACAATACTGCACCAAAGGTGACCCTTTTCTGGGCCCTGCTAAGTCTGGGCCCTTTGGGGATTTAGCAGACTCTGGGAATTAGTTGGAACAAGCAACTTTAATTTCTTGAGGAAGGAGCAAGCCTTTATATACCCTCCTGCTCAGCCAGGGGGAAGGGCTACCTACACTTTGCTCACATCCATTGCTGTGGCATCGTTATCTCTTGTTGGTCCAGATCTTCTCACAACAAGACTCTGCATCTGTTGCCAAGGCCCTCAGGTAAACCCCAGGCAGGTTTATGAGCAAGTGCTATGAGCAGATGCAGGAAGGCAAACGTTCTAACCAGTGTGAATTGACTGAGTACAGGCCAGCCCGCAGGCCCTTCAAAGCCTCAAGGCACTATACAATCCACAGGACTCTCTCCAGCCACAAACTTATAAAGTAAATAATGTTGCTGAATTTATAGACTGTCTATTGACAAAGTGATTCAGAAATTAGAAGAGATGTGGAGTCTAATGAAGCCAGTAACTTGATCCAGTGCATTCTGAGAAATGTATTAACTTATATAACTAGTTATTTATGTTTTTTTTGAGATTATAGTAGATTTACAACATTTCTCCTTTCTCTTTCCTGCCTCTAAAGCCTCCCATATACCCTTCCCCACTGTTGAAATTCATGTCCTTTTTTTTTCAACAACTATAATTGCATGTATACATACATATATATATTTCTAATATAATTATCTAAGATCTTATGGAGGTTACTTGTATGTAAATTTTCAGGTCTCACTATTTGGCACTGAACAGATTTTTTTGAGGACCCATCTGAGACTAGACCTAATATTCCCAATGCTCACATGAGACAGCTACGTTGTAAGACTCTCCGTAGTAGTCATGCACTTTTATATCTGTTTTTGTGAGGGAGGGGTGAAGGATTAAGTTTAAATACAGAGAGGATACCAATTTCTGCCTCCAATCCTAATAATGGATTGTATAAGAACTCATAAAATAGAGTTCTGCAAAGGATTTGTGAATCAGGAATTTTGTGAGAAAGCCTCAAGAATCTCTCAACTAGCTTATGAATTATTTTTCACTGAGACAACAATATATATATATATATACACACATAATTAATCTTGTGATGCCAAATTTTATAGACAGTATACTCATATACATACACACACATGAACATATGTGCAATATTGCTATGACCTAAAGGAATGAAAATTGAGTAGTCTATTAAACAGAACAGAAAATATGACATTTTGTTAAACATTCCCTTGATATATCATTCACATTTGATAACCAATCATAGTGGTACAGTTTGATTTATCTGTAATAATTTGTCCCTTTATTCCTTTGCATCATTGATTATAATTTTGCCACTTATTTATGAAACACTGAGATTATGAAAACCTATATATTAAGTACTTCTTTACTCATGACTCCTCCTGTTAAGATTGAAATAAGAAAAATAAACATTACTACAATCGTTTTCACTTTAATACAAAAACCCAAATTTAGCGAAATTAAACACTAAACAAAGTTATAGACAGAAAATGTAGCCTACCTATAAAGCGTAAAAACAGTTGATTTTCATAAGCAAGTAAAGTACACTGAAGCATTTAAACAGGTATGTATTTACATGTCAATTTATTTTCCACTTCTTCAATATGCACTGATTTGAGAAAGTGTACAATAGCATCTCTACTGTTAGTTTTAATCACTTCATCTTAAATACCTTTCTACATCATTTAGCAATAGCATATGTTGATTATAATTTCTGGGTTTGGACAAAGACAAGATTAAAATTCCAACCTCCATTCTCAGAAGTGTTGATTTGAGAAAATGTACTATAATTCTGTATTTATACTATACTATAGTTCTGTATTTCAGTTACTTTAACAATAAATAGAAATGTATAATACTTCATGGAATTGAGTTTATAATTTTTGAACCATCAATACATAATACAAATTATTAAAATACTATTATACTTTTATATAAAAATAGTAGAAAGAATGTTTATATCAATCAATATTATAATGAATATCTGAAGAATGAAAATAAAGGTATTAAACACATCGAGTTATGGAGTTGGGAAACATCTCAGTGAATAAAGTACATGAGTTTTGATCTAAGTACTAAAATAAAAGCCAGGTGAAAATTTGTAAGTCTAAATTCTAGTGTCAAGCATAAACATAGAGAGGATGCTGATGGAGCTCAATGGTCAGCAAGTTTAGTCAAAAGCAAAAGCCCTAGGTTCAGTAAGAGAAGTCTGGTGTCAATAATCAGGTGGAATGGTAATAGAGATGGATACATAACATCAGCGTCTCATTTCTGTATGCACACACACAAATCACATGCTTACACACATGTACTCATATGTACACACCAGAATACATGCTCAAACACAGATATATATGCACATAATAGGATAACATAGTCACACCAGCTGTACACACACGCATGCACAGAAGTACATGCTTACACATACATTCACTTGTATTAACATATAAAACACATTAATACAGATTAAATAAAACTTTTTATTTTATATTAGGTTAATAATCTTTCATTAGATATGTAATCTGCAAATAACCATGTAAGTATATAGCTGATGTCATTTTAGTCTTGAGATTTGCTAAATAACATCAATTTTAATACACCTGGGATTTGTTTTTGTTTTATATGTTTTTGGCATCTTTCACATCTGAAAAAGCGTTGACAATTCCAGTAGGACATTGTATTTTCTCTACATTTATATAATTTTCAAATTTAAAATAGGACATTCAAGTCAGTCATCTGTTTTGAGTATACTAGTTAAAGATACACCAGTTGTAGCCATATTTGTACCTACATTACTGCTATGGTTATTGACATCATTTTCCTTTCCCATTGAATAATATTAGGGTACAATTACTAATTTTTTTTCAATTTTCTTTAAAATTGAAAATATATTTCAAATATATACTTGTCTACTCATGCTTATATCAGCTAAAACCCAGAACTATCCAAAGTAACACACAATACACAGACAGGAAAAATGTATTATTATATAACAGCATAATGTTACCTAAAATTGAAAGCTTAAATAATTACAACAAGCAAATAGAGACATAATGGAAGATTCTAGTTTCCAAGGGCAGAAAAATAATTGTTCAGTGGGTGCATTTGTCATTTTACAAAATAGAGAGAGGGATTCGTAGAAGATCTGGTGGTTACAAACTGCAAATTATATTTAAATTTTTATATTTACTTATTTACATTAAGTGGGATATGTATGCAGAAACCACATTGATGAGATTTGTCAGAGGACAGCTTGTGGTACTTCATTCTTCCCATACACCACCACGTGATTTCAATGACCGAACTCAACTCATCGTGTGTTTTAATAAGAACATTTACACACTGAGCCATTTTACTAGCTTATAAAAATGTTTAATATCAAAACTTTTATATATAAAACTAGTTGAAACATGGACTAAGAAAAGGTTCATTGGATAATGGCATTTGCTTCCAAGTCTCAAATATCAGTTCCATCTCTAGACCCATATTGAAAGAAATTAACTCCTACAGGTTGTGCTATGACCTACGTGCTTTATCTAGGCACATGCTCACCTACATATATGCACAAAGAAAAAAAATTCAAAAGTAAGTAAGCATAATAAAATTTAAAATTTGTTTAAGTAGTAAACTTTGAACTTTTAATTTTATCAAATTGAAATTTATTTTTTAATCTACATTTTATTTTTTGAGAATTTTATGTGGAAGCACTGCGTTTATATCACTCCCAACCCTTTCTTCTCCATGCTCTTCTACCCATGTCTTCCTCACTAACTCATGACCACTACAGTTACCTCACATCCCTTCCAAGATGTCTATTGACATAGTGTAGGTTTCCACAAATCAAAATCCACTATCCTTCCAGTTATGACAACAAGGAAAAAGTGCAATGATAAAAGTTCAATCTTACAATAATGTATTTTCTTTCTACTGCTATCAATGATTGAAAACACTAATTTTTAAAAAGACATATGACTTCTTTAATATGTACATTTTTATTCCTCAGCCATAAATTAAAGTCTTACATTTGAATTCAGGAAATCTCTGTAGTTTTTTTTTTTTTTTCTCTCAGCCAAGTATTCAAAGGTGTTCAGACATCCACTTATTGGTGGGATTGTTATAGTCATATCTTATCTATATTTTTAATGAAGAACGTCTATCTACACCTGGCTTTGTTTATCTAAAACTTCTGAGTCTATAAATAATTTTAAATTATTTTAAGGAAAATCGTAGCCAGAAGTTACTCAGTTCTGCCTAGCACTACAATCTGGATGAATCTCTCCCACTAAGGTTCAGCAGCTGTTTATAAAATAATTACTAAGAGACTTATATTAATTACAAACTGTTTGGTCTATGACTCAGGTTCATTATCAACTGGCTCTAACAATTTAACTCAACACATTTCTATTAAGCTATGTATCACCACATGTTTTGTGACTTTCCCTTTGTCCCATATCATCTTGCTTCTGAGGAGGGGGTGGCACCTTCTAGTCTGGCTCTACCTTTCTTCTCGCTGTCTCTCTTTTGGATTTTCAGCCTGGCTCATATTCTGTCTTGTCGTAGGCCAAAACAACTTCTTACTCACCAATGGTAGCAGCACATAGTCACAGCATACAGAAAAACAATCTCCCATCAAAATATGGTAAACATTCAGTAAATATAATTCTGTGAATCATAAATTATATTCTCAAGATAAATACAAAAGTTAATTGCTCTACAAAATTTCACAGACATGTTCAGTTGTAACATTTTTATTAATTCTCAACAAATCAGGATCCAGTTTCTAAAATTAAATGATATCATAGCTTTTATTACATTATCTTCTGTTCCTTATAATTGTGTTTCTTAGTAGTTGTTACTGGAAACATAAAATTATTACAAAATTAGTCATTTAAATATTCTAAATATTCTGTAAAATGACACAAAGATTTATATATGCTAGATGTGTACATTTTTCTCCCACTCCCCTTCCCAAAACACACACACACACACACACACACACACACACACACACACACACACACACACACACAAACACACCCCATTTCTCTCCTCATCATATTGTAAGGCCAACATTGAACCTGGAAGGTTGTACTATACATAAGGCAGACTTGTCATTTGAAATGATCCCCATTCTAATTTTATTTTGATTGTAACAAAATAAGAAACAGAAGGAAGAACAGGAGAAGAACTGTGTAAATTCTCATCACAGTCTTTCCTTCACTGATGCAATATAACACTTGCTTTGATGCATTCTTACTCATCTGGCCATGGGAAATGTGAATTGGTGAAAGTTTCTTGCTGTATTTTATTTTGTAAATAGTCATTCCCTTGGCTAGCCCTCCTGCTCAGTTCACAGCTCCAGGATGCACATGTCACATTGTAACTAACATCATTTACTCTACACTCTGCTTAAAAGGATAGATGGTTAATTGTGATAGATAATCGATTTGATTGTGAATAACATAGTATTGTTGTCCTGACAGCACCATATGTTCTTTTTAGTTAAAATTCTCAGCGCTAATGATGGAAATGTTTTAAACTTTGAAAAGCAGAACTCGGAGAACTTTTAGTAAACAAACCCTGGTAAGGTTTATAGTACATTTCTGCCAACACAAGAAGTAATACTAACTAAACCATCAATGGGAAAAGCCAATTAGAAAAAAAAATGAGCAGCATCAAATATTAAATTATAAAATAAATGAAGTCCTCTTATATCAATAATAAATCTTGTCTTTTCATGCATCAATGGAGAAGTCCAGTTTGGTAGTTTCTTTAGGCCCTCTTATACAAGTAACTAGAAAACATGTACTGGAAAGAACAAGTGAGTTGGTTTACAGTTTGGCCACAATAGAGAAGCAAAGCCCAGTTTTTCTCTACTTTTTCTGTAGAATTACATTGTTATCAGGAGGATTTTACAAATCCATGTAAAGCTGCCCTACTGTGTTTATTTTCCTCCTAGAAAGCAAGTTCCTTTTCCTTATTCTTGCAGGAGATTCCAGAAAAAAAATTAATTCTGTGGGATTCTTTGTCTCCATCATATGATGTTCAAAGGTCCGGGCACAATGTCTGTCTTTAGACTCTCTCTCCTCTTGCCATAGTGATTATACACTTCCTCTCCTTTTCCAACTCATTAAAAGGAGAAGTCCTCTTTCAGGTTCATATAGTCAAAGTTAAAAACATTTTTTTCCTGGTCCTACTCAAAGAGGTCTACCTTTGAGTTATGTTTGCCCTTTGCTCCTATGGACTGCTGAAGAAGTCAGCCTCAAACCAAGCATCAGGAGATAATGTAAGCCTATTCTATCGTGCAGTAATGTCAGTGTCATTTGGAATATCATTTTAAATATGAAAAGATGTGTTACATTTGTTTATGTTGCACTTGCTTAATAACGTAAAAATGTGTTGCTGTTTTACCTTGCTTATTTAAGGAACCTGACTGGCCTAATAAAAAGTTAAATGACCAATATCTAGGTAGTAGAGGGAGAATGAGAGAGGAGGGAATGAGGGAGCAAGTTGGAGACCCCCAGAGCCAGGCGGCCACCAGCCTGCTAGACATTGACTTACAACATACAAAATGAAAAAAAAGAGCAAAAGTCCCAAGGCAAAAAATGTGGAATAAAAATGGGCTTTATTAAGTTATAAGAGCTAGTGGACAAGCATCAGAGAGCATTTATAACTAATAGCAAGTCTCTGTGTCATAATTTGTTATTAGCGGACCAAGAAAGCCTGCTACAGGATTGCTATATTCAGTTCCCGATTTCCCTTGCTCCCATTCAGGGGAGGAAAGTTCTGTATTAGGGAAAGGCAAGTAAAGGAGACTTATTTCTGGTAGACTCTGCCTCTACATACAAGATAATTAGCTGCCACAGCAGAAAAGCTTCTCAGTGGAGGCTCATCTCTGCATCTGGCCCCACCAACAGTATAATTCTAAGACATAATGGTGAAAAGCAGAGCATAGAATAGATAATATCAAATCTCTTCTTAAAATCAAATACAATTTTCAACTAAGTCGTGCAGATTTAAGTTCAAAACTTGTCATTCACAAAACAGGAAAGGTGGTGATGAAATAAAAGTAGAATAAGATTGACAATTTCTTGGAGATAGAATTAAACTAGAGAAGCTCCTTTCAATAGAATTCAAATAATATAAAGTCAGTCTATGGAACCATTCATGGTAAATAAAATTGCTGAAAATCATAAAACAATGAGCTAATGATTAGTTTAACAACTGGGAATGACCAGGAGACATGTAAAAGAATGTCTTGCTCGAATAATTTTTATTGCCTCCAGGCTGCATTCAAAGCCCAGACTATGTACTGTGAGGACTGTAAAGGTGGTGGCATTTGGGACATCACCACTCAGATGTGAATTCAATGAATACATAAAGATGTGCTTATTACAAAACACAGGGAATGACCAGTAGAATGAGTAGAATCGATGACATGTTATTTCTCTTTTAATACAGACCAATCTCAAAAGCATACTACAGAATGAAAAAGAAAGGTACAAAGTGTAGAAAACTAACAATTACCTTGGGTAAAGGGAGTCAAGTAAAATTTAGGAGAAATAGAAGAACTTTATGGAAAAGTGGTAGAGAAGGCAAAAAATATTTTTGATAAATTTATTTGTTAAATGGTAATATATAATGTAACATGTGTATATTTTATAATTTTCTCTATATTTTGGCTTGAGATTTATTCAGTAAAAGTAGATATAAATATTAAAACATTTATTACTAAGCAATAAACATATTGAAACATATTTCACTGTGTTAATAAAACAATAAAAGTAACTCCATACACGACAGACACTGAAATCATTATTTTTCCAAAATAAATGACATAACATTTTTAATAAAAATTTAAACTTTACTACTAATTGTTAAAAATGATGTAAAGTGAAAAACATGAGTAAGATATAGATTAAATATTGTGAGATATTTTGAGAACTGTTAGAAAAATTGACTCTCAAATTTTCTACATATCAACTGCTTGAGGTCACTTGTCCAATTATAAAATAGTATTTAGCAAGAACTTGTAATTTTGTGGTAAACATTGACATGTATTTATTTAGCATATTAGAAGTTCCAAGTTCCTGAGATAGGTATTAAATTCATGCATAGTCTCAGAAATATTCCAATTTGTATTTCTAATATTCTTAACAAAATCTTTCAGACTGAGTAATATAAAAAATTAAGATTTTATTCTCACCTAATTTTGCTTCTCTTAAATGTGTTTGAACATCTATTGCCTCTGACACTGACATTCTGAGTTGTAAATTCAACAGCAACAGAGCTCCTATAGATCTATAAATCTCTGTAACAATTCTACAAATGCCAATTTGGTGTGAAGCTCAAAGGTATATCATAAATGTTAACTAGCAGTTTCTTCCACTGAGGGTTATTATTTTTGCCTGAGTTTTTCTATGTGGATTGTAACAAAAGATTCGAGAGTCAGGAACCAAAAAAAAAAAAAAAAAAAAAAAAACAACCATTGTGCCTATTGGATAGTGTGGTGGTTTGAATTGAAAGAAAATGGTCCCTAAAGAGAGTGGCACCATTAGAAAGTGTGGTTTAATTGAAATAGGTATGGCCTTCCTGGAGGAAATGTTTCACTCTGGGTAGGTTTTGATCAAGCCACTCACAGTATCAGAAGCCACTTCCTGTTGCCAGCAAGTCAAGATGTAGGAATCTCAGCTCTGTCTCCAGCCTCATTTCAGCCTATATGCCACCAGTCACACCATGACGATAATGGATTAAACCTCTGAAAATGTAAGACAACTTAATTAAATGCTTGTCCTTTATAAAGGTTGCCTTGACCATGATATTTCTTCATAGTAATACATCCTAATTAAGAGAGAAGTTAGTACGAGTAGTGAGATATTGTGATAGACCTGACCATGCTTTAGTTTAGAGAAATGTAGACTTTTGTACTTTGGATTTGAAAAGCAGTGGAGTTATTTAAGCTCTGCTAAATGGCCTTGCTTTTAAGAACATAGAATACACTAGTGCCGATCACTATTTGGACTGGCTCAAAAAGTTGCAGAGGAGAAGGTTTTAATGTGTTTACTAGACCTGAAAGTTTGGTTAAAAATGTGGCTGCTTTCTGCCCTTGTCTGAAGATTCTGCCTGAGGCTAAAGTGAGGAGTTTTGGATTAATTTTGTTGGCAGAAGAAATCTCAAAAATCTTACTATTGACCAGTGCTCATGCTTAGAAAGATCTATAATAAAAAGAAGCACACCAAGCAAGAGAAAGAAGTAGTAAGAAAAGTACAATTTGAAGAGAAAACTAGCACCAGGAACTTCACGGAGCTGTCTGTTTTCAATGAGATAGACGTATTTTTAAATGGTATAAAGGGGGTAGCAATTTCAAGACAAGATCCTACCCAGCTAAGTTTCTAATTTATGAAAAAAGAATTAAAAGAAAGCTTAAAGTTGGGCATGGTGGTATGTACTTTTATTCACAGCACTCCAGAGAGAGAAGTTGGCAGTTTCTGAGTTTAAGGCCAGCCTGATTTAACAATCAAAAATAAAAATTGGTAAAGTTTCAACTGAATAAGGCATCCATGTTCAAGCCCCAGTAAAAAGCAAAGCTTAGTAGCTTCAATAAATGATTCTAAAGTTAAGGATAGAATAAAAATTGAAGTTAAGGATAGAATATAAAATTTGCCTCTGAGACTAGGGAAAACCTCTGAGGCCAGCTATGTGTCAGAGGTGGACCTGAATGGAGGCCTAAATAAACCATTTGGGTGAAGCTCTGAAATTAAAACCTAAAATACCTTGGAGATTGCAAGCAGCTATAGAATCTAGAACTGTGGGATGTGTGCCAAGGATAGCTACTAATAGGGTGTAGAAACAGCCCAAGGGACAGAAGTATGTTACCGTCAGCAAAGCTGAAAGAGTTGCAGATCTAAAGAGCATTAGACTTGGAGATGCAGTTTCAAGTTTGACCAGCTGGCTTTGGATCCTGCTTTGTTCAGTATTTCCTCGCTGTGCCCCCTTCCCTATATATTGAAGCAGTAATGTATATCCTGTGCAATTGTATGTGGAAAGTATGTGATCTGTTTCTGATTTTGATTTTATAGTGAATTACAACACTGAGATTACATGAATCTTAGATGAAACTTTAAACTTTTGACTTTTTGGCATTGTTGAGACTATGATAGATATGAGGATTTTTGATGTTGGACTGAATTCATCTTTTCATTGTTATATGGCTACAGGCCTTTGGGAACAGTGAGTTTAATTTGGTGGATGGAAGGAAAATGGCCTCAGAGATAATGGCATTATTATTAGGTATGAATCTGTTGGAGTAAGTTAGGCCTTATTTGAAGAAGTGTGTCATTTTGGTGGTGGGATATGAGATTTCTTCTGCTCAATCTACTTTCAGTGTCAGAGACCGTTTCCTCTTACTTTCAAATCAGGATATAGGAATCTTAGCTCAGTCTCCAGCACCATATCTAACTGTAGAACAGGATCACACCCATGATTTTAATATGTTTACTAGACCTGGTAGTTTGGTAAAAAGAAAAAACAAACAAACAAACAAAACAACATTTTTTTGTCTGAAGATTCTGTCTGAGGCTAAAGTGAAGAGTTTTGGATTAATTTTCCTGGCAGAAGAAATATCAAAGGAACTTCACAGAGCTAAGTCTGTGTTCAATGAGATAAACATATTTTTAGATGGTATGAAGGGAGCGGTGACTTCAAGGCAAGATCCCACCCACCTAAGTTTCTAATTTATGAGAAAAGAATTAAAGAAAATATTTGAGCTGGGCATGATGGTACATGCTTTAAATTCACACAAATGTTTTTTCCTTTATAAGGGTTGCCATGGTCATGGTCTCTCTTCACAGCAATAGAAACTTAAGTAAAGCCAGTAGTAAAAGAATACCCAGACCATCATCATAGAGTCTTCACCCAGTAACTAGGGGAAGCAGATGCAGAGATCCACAGCCAAGTCATAGCCCAAGCTCTTGGAATCCATTCGAAAAGAAGGAAGATAAAATTATATGAGCATGAGGTAGGGGTCAAAATCCTGATGGGGAAATCTACAGAGACAGCTTAACCAAGCTCATGGGAACTCATAACCTTTAAAATTACAGATGTAGAGCCTGTCTGGGACTACACCCTCTACAAATGGGATACAGTCTTGTAACTTGGTCTGTTTAAGGAGCCTTTGGCAGTGGAAAATGGTTCTATCCCTGGAGAATGAAATGGCCTTTTGGAGCCCATTGCCTATGGAGGGACACCTTGCACTGCCTTAATATACCAGGGAGGGACTTGAACCTGTCTCAGCTGAATGCACCAAGCTTTGTTGCTGCTTTTCAGAAGAGGGGATGGGAGGAAGATGCTGGGGGATAGCAGGAGGGGAAATGAGAAGGAAATCTGTAGTTGGTATTTAAAATGAATAAAATAATTTCTTAAAATTTCATAGCAAATTTTCAGTCTAAACTGTCTGGTGAACTAAAAAATAAAATAAAACAAAGCAAAAAAACCAAAAATTATTATAGATATGTTTTAAAAATGAGAATCACCATTCTTTTATAAGCCTTGATACTCTTCTTCCAGAACATAGGGACATATTAATTAACACTTTGGTTATAAATTAATTTGAATTGTGAGATCACAAATCACTGTCTTTTGCATAAGAATGTTGGTCATAGTAGGGTTGAATGTCATCCCTCTGCTCAAATTAAGATGTTAAACACAGGGAGAAAATGCAGATATATTTATACATTTTCCCAAAAATTTTGTTTCTTTGCACATGCCAGTTTATTTAGATGGAAGTACAAATAATCATTTTGTTATACTATTAATTACACATAATACTAAGTTTTATTTCACATTTGGACAGATATCTTTAAAACCTGCCATGCTTCATTTACTTAAGTACAAAAAGAGTTTTGATTAAAAAAAAAGATCTTGAACATTAACATATTTTATTCTAATTTCAAAAGACTAAGTAATGTTGTTAAGAGAATGTAGCACTGTAACCCCCAATATATCTTAGTGTACGTTGAATTCAGAAGTTTGTAGAATGGTCATCTATCTCAACCATTATGGTTAAATTCAAATACACCATATGCTAGGATGTTTTACTTTACAATATTTTAAACAAATATTTCCATGGGCATATTTTATGCTTGTTATTGAAAAAATAATGCATATAAGAAGATAATTTTATATGTTCGCAGACTAATAATTATCATTGTCAACATATTAATGTATCCAACAGGTTATTTTACTGTCCATTTTTTAAAATTCTCCTTTCTCTGTAACATATGAAAAGAAATAATTTCATCTTGACCCTTTTCCTCTTAATTAAGGTTCACAAATTAAATAGCTTCTTCTATAATAACATCATGTGCATGATGTTTCATTTTTTGAGAATTAATTTTTTTTATTCTCTTAAAGGATGCTATTATAAACATGTGAAAATACAACCCACAGAATGAGAGAATATGTGTTCAAAGCTTGTATAATGTCTAGAATATTTAAGAAACTTTTAAACTAATGGCCAAATGACAAACTTGCTAATTAAAACATATAAATACTTTGAGTATAAATTTCTACAGGAATATTCCTGTAGCATATAGTCACATGGAAAATATATTTGAACACTTACCCAGTCTTGATTTGGGGATGAGGAAATTGGACTTACCTGGAGTGGATATGCCACACTGAGCTGGCCCACCTTGTGAATTCTTGCTCTTTTAAGGGATTGCATGGGAGGCTGGGGGAAGGGGGAGAGGAGTGTGAAGGCTGACTGGGAGAGATTTAGAGGAGGGAAGGGAGAGGGAGCATGGGGATATATGCATAAAAATGACATTTTTTATTTTAAAAAAGGGGAGAAGAAAAATAATGGTAGCCAAAAATCTGTTTTATAGTTCTGCATGTTTGCCTTCTTTGGAGAGGTCATAGAAAAGCATATGTGAGGTCTTTCATGACTGAACTCTTTTTCTCTTAACATAAATATCTTCCCAATATATCTACCCTGTAGTGTGTATGATGTTTCTTGCACATATTCGTGTATTATCAAGGGTAAGTACACACATACTGGCAATGCAGACAGCTTTTGTATTTCAAACTATCAACATATGTAGATATATTCTAGCTTTATTTCAAAAGATGAACTAACTCATCTTTGACAGATGTTCTCATTCTGGTCTTATCCTGTGCAAAGGGTACCCCATTTTTTGACAGTGATAGGATAAAGTTTCTGTCAAAATAAGGGAGATACAGAGCAGGGGCCTATAGGACTGCATCTCAAAGATGAGAGAAAGCAAGAATGGCTAAAATTTCATTTATTGGACCCATGGCAATCAAAAAGAGCACAGTTGAATTTTCAGATTTGAAGAAAACTAACAAGCCAGAAAGGAAGGCATCGCTTCTATGGTGATTTGAGCTATGAGGACCACATATATGGTCTGCAATCAAGAGTGAATTCTAAGATGTTAGGGAATAATGGAAAGCCTGATACTTTGCCAGATAAACAGAAAGATGAGATTTGAAAGGGCAGTCTCTGTATCCTTTTTTTTTTTTCTAGAAATTTTAGAAGTTGAACAGTATATGGCTGTTGCAGTAAGGGTAATGGAATGTAGAGTAGAAAGCCATTGGCATAGTGGATTAAGTTGCATAGAAACAGCCAGGAGGTCTGTGTCCAGAACCTGACCTAAACAATGGGAGCTACTCAAAACCCCTGGGGAAGGATGTCCAAGTAAGCTGGAATGCTGTTCTAGTATCAGGGTCAGTTCTGGTAAAGGCAAAGTGGTCAATTGAGTCTAGGTGTAAAAAAATGGTAAGAAAGAATTTTTAGGATCTAGAAATTTAAAGTGAGAGAAGTAATGGAAGAATCTGAGAGAGTGAAATATGAAGGTTAGGGCCAGTCAGCGTATAGAATGTAACTGCATTAATAATCCCGAAGTCCTGGACCAGGTAGTTGGAGCCATCAGGCAAGATAGTGGGGAGGGAGGGCTTGATAAAAACCTGTATTAAGTAGGCATTGTATGATAGGTTTTAAGTTCTGTCTATGCCTAAGAGGAATAGAATATTCAGAGTGATGGAGTCTGGACATAGGATCCTGGAGTAGGATCTTAATAGGGGATGATGGAAGGCCACTAGGGGAGATGAAGTTTCCCAAACATACTTTTATGTCAGTAAGAGAGTCTGGTAGAAGTTAGGGTAGAGCAGTAGTGTTGAATAAGGAGGCCTTTCAGAGGCTACAAGAGAAGGAAAAATATAGAGCCAGTTGGCTGAAAAAATAAATAAATAAAGGAAATGTGCAGTTTAGCCATATGTGAGCCCAATAATGTGGTTGAGCACTAGGCATAACAAAAAAAGGGAGCTATCAGGCATCCCCAGAATGAGCAGAGACTAGGTCTGTAGCCCCCAACTAGTGGGGCTTGCCATCAACATCTATTCCAGAGATCTGACAAGTACAAGTTTCATTGGAGTAGATGGGAAATATAGATGAAGTAACTCAAGAATCTAATAAAACAGATGAGACTTACTACCTGGGTGATTCCCCTCATGGTAATCTTGAAGCTTTTGGCAGGAGCAGAGGTCCAAGTCTGCATCAGTTTTCTGCTCCAGAAGATTGAGAGAGACTTTCCTGAAGAGTAGGATCTTGGATAACCTACCTATTCAGGAAAGGCAAAGAGATGCTGTCAATTTTCCAGTGCCCCCTTGTCCATAGTTTGGGCAGGATACTGGAAGGCTGATGTGAAGGACAGGTCTTACAGAAATAGATCAACAAAGCTCTCTAGAGTGCTATTCTCCCATAAATACATTGAATTGGATTATTATTGTTAGACAATAGTGAAATAACATATACTTTATATAATCACTAATTATTTAATCATTTAGTTCAAAGTATTTGTGTTTTACTTTATCCAAGTATCTTAATATTGGGATGTAAATGAGTTTTCCCCTACTGTACTTTACAAATCTAGAATTTAAAAACATATTTAAACATATTTATCATTAAATAGTATATGTGTATATGTCTCTGTGTAGATATATGCACAGGAGGGCACATACCTTCAGAGTCCAGAAGAAGGCTTTGGATCCCTTGATGCTGGAGTTATAGATAGTTCTGAGCTATAGAACATGGGTTCTGTGAAATAACATTATGCACTCTTAATTTATGATCAGTCTTTCAGCTCTGCCTGTTTTGTTTAAGAATATCTATAATATGCACTTAAACTAGCTTATTTTACTCAAAGCCTTATTCTTAGGTGTGGCTGGGACTTTCTGAAGTGTAAGAATTGAGGTATGATAAGTATCATTTTCATAATGAAGTTAATATGCGATGCAATTAGTTTAAGTGGATGGATTTTATATATTACTATTGATTAATAATACTACAGTTAACCACTGAATTGTGTTGCCATGTCTGGGCAAATTTTGGAAGCTATTTTATAAACTGAGGAGAATAATTGACATTGTAAGAAGCTTGTAAGTAGGAAATTTTTTATAGTTGATTATGGATATCAACAAGATAGGAGAAAATGAATATTGACATTTCTGCCACATATATATCATTATCATACTTAGTTATTATTTAGAAGACAGATAAATGTGAAACAATAGATTTAGGCATAAAATAAGTAAGAGTTTACACTATAGTATAAAATATAGAGATAAATAGTCATGGATCTATGATATATTTTAATAATTACTACATTATTATTTATTTATTTAAAGTAATGATTCTTCTAAATCTGTTCTTTAAAATATACTAAATTGTTCATTATAAATCTTGAATTGTTTTGCTTTTGGAAGCACGATAAAATGTTGAATTTTATAAATACTATCTATATTGGATTGGCTAACATTCAGAAGAGTACAGGTGAGGATCCCTTTAGCAATTTTTCTTGCATATTTTCATTGTGATATTGATCTAATTTCTGCTATTTAAGTTATACAGAAACTATTTAATTTTTAATATTTATACTATTTTGTTTTAGACAAACTATTTTTGAAAAACAATATTTGTGTGAACAATTTGCTAAAACTAACCTCTGCCATTACCTATTCAAAATTCTTATGCTTTGTAGTTGAGAGTTATATAATTGATCACAGATAAATTACATATATTTAGTATCTACCATTATATACTTATTTATGTTCATTATATAATTTTTAGAGAATATCAAATGTTTTCTATTTATCAGTATTTTGCTATACATCTTATTTGATTATATTCAATTGACTTTTTTGCTAGAAATCCATAATGATATTTATTTTCAAGTTCTTGGTTTTTCTCACAATAATTTACAAGGGTCAAATATATTGTTTGACCAATAATTTTTGAAGGAAAACAGCTTTGGACATTTTTTAAAGAAATGCATATATGACAAAATCAGTCTACACAGTTATATACACACGGAGTAATGGTAGATATTTTTTAAACCTAGCAACTCACTTGTATTGTAATTGTAAGCAAATTTTAATATTGTCTTTAGGACTGTAAACAATGTTTATTGGCTAATGCAAAACTTGAAAATTCGGAGACTTTACCTGCTTAACGTTTCATAGCACAAAGTAAGGTTTAAATAATTCAATTTATTATAAATCGATACTTAAATGTCCACTTCTTTGCAAGTAATATGCTTGCAAGCTGTAGAGTCTACTTTTAAATAGAGACTCGGTCACCTACAGCCTCAACAAACTTAGATGAAAAGGAGCCTGTAGACGGTTCCATGTTATCACTCCACAAGGT
The DNA here is from genome assembly GCA_033318265.1 of Phyllotis vaccarum. NCBI lineage: Eukaryota > Metazoa > Chordata > Mammalia > Rodentia > Cricetidae > Phyllotis > Phyllotis vaccarum. The sequence goes on along the minus strand of JARWLC010000001.1, from coordinate 89,968,291 downwards.
GGCAGTGCGGCGTTAGCACACATAGTGCCCCTCATGCATATTTTAAAAAGAAAGACGATTTTTGCACACACATGGAGAATTATTTTAATTTCTTTAGATAGGAAATAACTTGAGGTTAAACAAATTCCGGGTGAATATTAGACATAATGACTTCTACAAGCAAAACAAAATGAGCTTGATTCAGATGATTGAAAGGGACAAGCTGAGTTTTATTAAATAGTATTTCATTATGATGAAGAGCAATATTATTGAAACAAGAAGGAAATTTTATATGTAGGTGATAATTTGTTATTATCTTACAAAAACCTTGTTTTAATGTACCACATGTATACTAATATAATAAAGGCTGTACTTCAAATTAAAATTTTCAGTATAGGCTTGTGTGTGTATTTTTAAGCAAAATACAGAGAAGTCACATATATTTACTTCAGATATAAATTAATATCACTGATAGCAAGATGTGAAGTTTTCAATACATAAAGATCTTCATTTTGGCAAATACTTTACAATGTTCTATTTTGTTATTATTTTTCTGTTGTTAAAGTAGAAATGCGTTTGCAGTCATATGTAGTGAAGAAAAAGAACACAGAACAATTATTTGCTTCTTATCTGCAAAGCAATTCACCATCTTAGTAAATATGTAGGATAATAAAATATTTTATTAGGTATTTCCTTTGCTTTTGTAATTTTTCTTAGTTTTGTTTTCTATTTTAGTGTGCTGACTGTGGTGAGGTATTGAAAAAGCCTCCTGAATTTTGCTCAAATCTTACTAAAACTTTTCTTCCAATCTTTGAATGTATTCTGTTATTTAGAAAACAAATTTCAATTGTAATATTCCAAAAATCAAGCTAGAAGAATCAACCATATTTCCTCTGGCTAATTTTCATGCTAAAAATTTGAAATAAGGTAGATTCGGCCAGACGAGACAGTGCATGACTTTAATCCCAGCACTAGAAGGAAGCGGTAGGGGGATCTTAAGGAAAGCCACGATACACAAAGAAAAAGAGAACAGAATTAACAAATAAATAAAATCAATGTCCACTCTAGGCCAGTCATCATCTTTCCTAGAATGTGATGTATGAGACTTTGAAGATAGAATGATAATGTTTAACTGTGGCAGGAAAGTGGGAAAAATATTTTACTTGTTAACAGGAGTTTTGCGAAATAGTTTCTGGTAAGAATTCTTTGTGTGGTCAACAACAGAAACCCCACACACCGCATAAAAATCAAACGGAACAATGTATAGTGGAAGGATTCCTGTGGCACCCACAAAATCAGTAAAACACAGGCAAGGATGATCATATTCATAGTTCGCTGCTAAAGTTGCAAACTACATGCCATCACTACGCTCTAACCTCTTCCTTGCTTTTCTTTGGTCTTCTCCACTAGGGTTAAAACCCTTTCCTGCCACCAAAAAATAACATCTTTAAGGAGCTAGAATATGTTCTTTCATAATCTTTAGAACATAAATGCTCCATATTTTCAAAATTTACATGTATGTTTCCATATACTCCAAGAAACATGACTACAAGTCTGAGAAAATATTGAGGAATAAATTTATTCTTTTCATTTAATTAAAGTTTATATATATTTTTGCTCAGTGTTCAGTATTGCATCTCTCTGATTCATTACCCTTCTCTCCCCACCAAAAAATAATCCAGACATCAGGAAAAGAAAGCAGTTAATGGTGAAAAATAAGTATTACAAGGAAGGACATTTAAACGTAGTAAAGTGAAAACTAACACAGATGATCCTTAGAGACGTATAGACTAATTGTGTCTATATTTGAGAGAATTGAGAGAAAAGGGGATCAAAGGTAGGGACTGATAGGAATAAATAACCTATAGAAATTAGAGGTTTAATAAATAAATAAGCTTAATTAATTACTTGTCTTGTTCTGAATAAAGCACCTGAGAAAATGGCCCTTAATAGCTGAAAAGCACATCAGAGGGTGTTTTTAGGCTGATGTGAAAGACTAATCTCAGAGGCAGGGTCCTGACCAGCTAGTATCTTTGGATTCACTAGAGGAATAGAAAGAGATTTATTCTCCTACCAATCTTGCTTTGTTGTTTAGATTCATCTCAGGAACCCAAGAATTGTTTTACTACAGATACTGAAGGTGTATCATTCCAATTCAATTAATCTAATTTAGATAATCCCTTACAAATATGCTCAGATTCTAAATCCCATCAAGTTGTGGATTAACAGTAACCATCACATATGCTAGTGTATGCCAATTCTTTTGTATGAGCTGTTCTGTAGGAAAAGCATTTTGATTTAAAAATTCTTTACTTAGAAAAATTCTGGATCATTTTATTAGGCAAATAAACTGGAGATTCTTACACTAAAATTATAATAAAGATATTACTTAAGTGCAGCTTAAAGAAAATTAAATTTTAGACAATGGCCATAGTAATAAAACAAGCATCAGGAATATTGGAGAGAAATGAAGAGTACATCAATAATATGAATAATGAAATCTATGACAATTACAAAACAAGTATCACAAGAGTAACAGCTGTGCTCTGATTATTGATTTTCAAGGAAAAAGGAAGTTCCTGTTCAAAAAACTGTCAAAAAAAAGGAGAAAAATTAATCACAGCACAGCCTCATTCTAGCATTCAATTCTATATTATCAGTGCTTACTGCAAATTAAGAAAAAGCAAAGAGATAAAAATTCCATCAAACTATGGAAGATTAATTTTGTCACCTGTGTGAAAGATAAATGCATGTGGCCCAAATTAGGGGCTTCATAATGAAGTAAAAACAGTTCTTGAACTCTTACAATATATTCTCCTATTTTCATTGAGCAAATGTATTGAGCCAGAAAACCTAGTTGATTTCTGCTTGATTATGCCCTACATAGTGAATTTCAATCACAATTCTTGAGAAAATCTCAATTCTGCATTAGTAGGGTATTTTTTTTTTTCAATTCAAACTTTTGTAGCATGTATTCTTTATATTTCTCGAGAGTGAGTGATGGTTTCTCTCTGTCTAAAGCACACTCCTTGTCAGTAGTTCATCTAGAAAACTGAAAAATAAAACAAATAGGCTTAGTTATGTTATTTATTTTTACTAACGTGACAATTTTACTAAACAATCACAGAATCACTTTTTAAAATATACAATCCTGCCTCTCTTCTATAACAGAAAAATATAAGAATATTTTGAAGAAGGCTTACAGTATGATTTTAGTCAACATGCTAAATAAAAGGAGAAAAATTGAAAATAATAGGAAAGTTTCTTTAATATTAAAGATTATTGCTAGATGGTTTAATAATGGACAACGGCCAACATAAAACAAAATCATGAAAATAAATTGAAATATTTTAATAATACTTATTTTCTTAATTACACTCTAGCAGACAGTATGTTTTAATGAAAATCAGCCTTCAGTCCAAACCTTTAACTCTTGTTAGATATGCCACCACATCACATTCTCCTCCACACTTTATGTAGGCCCAGAAGCGAATGTAAACCTCTCTGAGACATATGCAGCCAAATTACAAGTCATAAGGCTCTCCTGTATCGTTGAACTTCTTATTTTCAATGAAATACTAAATTCCATGATATCATCCTCAAATGGTGTTGAAACTGAGTGATTGATGTTGACAGTCAAACATCCAAGTATCTGTTCAATACAAGGAATTAACTGTTTCTTACTTACTATGTTATAAAAATAGATGAGGCTAAGCGTGAGTTCTGCATGCATTTCAGAACACATCAGGCCAATGATGTAGTTACTGGAGAGATTCTAAATAGGTAAATTAAATTAATAAAAGCTGGTATTGTGCTGTAGTGATTTATTTCCCACTCACTCTAAGCTTTTACTGAAAAGTGTAAAATCCAAGATTTGACGAGTATGATTTCAATAGTATATTGTAAAAACTTTTTAATGTGTTCAAAACAAAAATTACTCATATCAACACAAAAACTATAATCACCCATTTTTCACAGTAGCATTTTAATAATACTGTTCATTTTTCCTGTATATGAGAAATTTATTTTACCTAGTATGGTAGATTATCTGTATTCCCTCTCTGTGTGGAGGGTAATTTTAACTTTATGTATATGTATGATATTTGTATACTGGTGAGGTATTTTTCCCTTCTATGTCCCTATTTCAAAGGTCTAATTACTTACATTTCTTGCTGCTTTTTACCCCGTAAAATTAGTCTTTCATATTCTCATCAGGACAGAATGCTTGCTCATATATCCAACCTCAATTAGATTGGGTTAGCTCATCACAACACTGCATGCTAAACTATAACTATATTAAACACATAAATCAAAAAATGATTAACTGTAAATTGCAATATTTTCAGGCTTAAGCCTTATTAAAAAGACTGTAAGAGTTAAGTTTTTTGCCTTCCACTGAAGAGAATTTTTAAAAAAAAGTCTCAGAAAGTGTTGAAACAATAAATGAACTCAAAATAAAGTGATTAGTTTCATTGAAAAATATTTATTTTTTATTTTTAGGATGCAAATCAGCAGGGCTCACTCATCTTCTCTCCCTTTCTCCTTGTCTTCCTTTGCTTTATCACTTCTTACTGTCAGTCATCCTGACTCCTCCCCTCCTCTTTCATTTCCTTCTCATTTTCATTTTATCTCACTAAATCTAAATTCCAGAAATTCTTCCTGTGAGTGAATCAGAGGAACAGTCACTCCAATCAATGACAGTATTACTATGTCCATGTGATTTTGAGCCACAATATCTGTGACAATTTGAAGAACTCTATGTAGGGTTACAAGGGAAAAGCCAACATAATTTTAGACTTTCTTCTTGTAGTTAGGAGAACTGAATGTTTCTGGAAATGTGTATGTGAATAGCCGAGTGATTAATTTCTGACACCCACCCTACAACAAAGAAAAACAGAAAAACGTTGAGAACACTGGTTTATATAATTTAAACTAGAATTTGACATTATATGAGGAAAAGTGTGGCAGTATTGCATAGAAAATAAAATGAGTCTCCAAATTGTTTTGACTAGAAATACTCTATGACTTTCAACATTCTGAATTACATGCATATTGTGTAAAATCATGAGATAAAAGGGATGCCATCTGTTATTCAACAACTCATCCAAAAACTGTTACTGAACAAATAATATGGATCAAGCATAGTTTGATACACAAGGAGTATAATCATGGAGAAAAAAAATATAAATGCAGCTGTACTCAGAGTCCAGTCCAGGAATCTATTCTATCCATTTACTATACAATCTTAAAAATGAAGCCTGTAGAAGTTAATACATATTTCAAAGCATATCTTGGTGAAAAGAAGTATGGATGATAGATTCTGTCTTCTAGGTATTACCTATCAATTTTTAGATATACAAGTACTGAATATAATTATAAGTTTTAAGACCTAAAGAAAGATGTGAACTAAATATTGTAATATACAAATATTTATGAAGTTTTCAAAAAATAATAGTATAGCATTTGCAGAAGAATAAATGATCTTTAGATATCTTTGTGTACACAATGATTTGGCACATTCAACTTTTATAATTCAAGTTTTGGCATTTAAGTAAATTACTAGAATACATTTTTATAGTTATTGTTATATTTCTGTATTATGAATGGATATGTATGATGCTAACATTTAGATCAAATATTAAAGAGAAATTTATTAAAGCATATATTGCTATTTCAACTGTTTATATACTGTCAGATCTTTATCAAGTATCTTGGAAGGAGTTTCTGCTAATTTGAAGTAATATTGAACCTTAATCCACAGAATAATCTTCTTTGTTGTATTATTAATCTACTATAAAACTCTAGAATAACAATTTATTAATAATAATGGTAAATATTAACAAAATACACACTTCCTTCTGATGCTGTCCCACTCTTGAATGCTACTCAAATATCTTCTCTTTGCTACGCTTGCAACACACACACACACACACACACACACACACACACACAGGGACAGACAGACACAGAGAGAGAGAAGGAGGAGAGAAAGAGAGAGAGAGAGAGCACACACTCACATACACACACAAATGGGAGGTCAAAAGTTCTGGGAAACTAGCCGACAGAAGGAGTAACCAAAGGTAAATGTGAAGCAGATGAGCACCCAGGTTTAAGACGCTCTTTCCCATTTGCTCATCTGTGTTCTTAGTCATCTACTTCATCCAGATGCAATATGTCCATGAACTATTTTGTGGCTTTTGCCCCTTTTTTCAAGAGATAAAATGTTTCTAGACTGGGATCACAGGGCAGAACCCATCAATTACAGTAAATGTTCAATGTGTTTTTGTTTTCAATTCTCAAGAATTCCTTCTAAAAGAAATGAAAAAGTCCCATTTAAGGAATTGATCTCACAAAAATGTGCTGTCTTCAGTGCTCTGGAATCTGGATGGGCAAGCATGAAAACCAATATAGACAATACAATTAGTGCATCTAAAATTCCTTTGACAATGAATTCAAGAAGCCACAAATTATGTAAGATGATAGTTGGGGTTTTAGGTATAAAGTCTCCACTATACATGTCAGACTTGCATTTGCCTTCACACAAGAATCAGCTTTGAATTAAAATAATTTACATTAAAACTTTACATTGCTCTCAACATCCCAACCAATCTACAGATGAGTTAAAGTATGTAAGAGGATGTTCATATGGTAATTCACAAGGTGCTCTGTTTTATATTAAGGACTTGGGAACCTATACACTTGTAGCTTTGTAGTGTAAAGTCTTAGAATGAATTCTTCACAGATGCTCAGAGAAAACTGCAGTAGAATATTTTTCTGTTTTATTATACAAATATAAAATTTAAATACCATTTTAAAGTCTTTACTGCACTCAGAGATTCTCCATTATCTCTAAAATTATCTTGTCAGAATTGAGAAGATAAACTGAAAGAAGTTGATTAAATACTTAAAAGATGTCTGTAAAATTGTCCTTTAGATCCTACCTAGGGCACAGTCATTTTCCTGACCACTTCTGTGTTCTGAGAGCCATGTAATTCCCTTTGCATATGGCTTCCTTATCTATTTTCATGCCCAGAACTTTAGCATCTTTAGTTTATCTGTAATTTCTATTCCATAATTCTGAGTATCATACTCCTATGATAATGCTGTTTCCACTTAGATGATTCATCATATCCTCCCCCTTTTCAAGTAGTTTGTACAATAACATTTTTTTTCCTTGCAAGATATTAATATGTTTATAGCTCTCCTGGATTTGCCTTGGTTTTAGTGTCTGCCATTATGCCTAGCTATGATCTGAATCTAAATTAATCTTTCAAAAGCCTAAACTCAGAAGCAACTGATAACATTTTTTGTTTGTTCTGTAGCAATTACTTTTTTATTGAACCCAGTCATTCTATAGTACTTTAATCAATATTTGGCTTACTGTTTAGGTCAGAAATCTGAATGCTCTGATTTCTTCATATTTCTTTTTAGGCTCTGACATGTGGAGAAACCAGTTAATGTCCCCATTTCAGGGTGCTTAATTTTCCAACAAAATTACTTCTGATGAAAATTTTTAAAATGATATTAGCGTTGCTGATTTCAGGAAATCCAGTTGGTCATGTGGCAGTCTTGACAGCCTGTGTGTGCTGGGATGGCTCATCAGGAATCTATAGTAAACCACAGGACTACAGCTGATACAATGAATAATTGGCAGAGATAATTTATTCTGAAATAACTGCCTATAAGATTTAGTTGTATAAGAAGGCAGCTTCTGTATGTGGTATCCAGGCTGTAGGAAGGAAGTGAGGAAAAGCAAGGGGCTTGCTGGTGCCCACTTCTTCCCCTGCTGTCACTCTTATCACCCAAGGACTCCCACAGCGATTGTCCCTAATTTTAGTAGTTGGATTAAGAGGCAAACTCATGAGTGCATGGAGAGAGTCCATCTGGAAGAAAACCTGAGTAGGAAACCAAATCCGTGCCAGAGTAAATGCTTCCTCTAAATGGTTTTCCTCACATGAATGCTGCTGCTGAGACAGCCCCAGCTATGCACTGAGCTATATTGAAAGAGAATGTAAATTATTCCTCTGCATTGGTGAAGTTCAATCCAGTTTTATAAGCAGTGGTGATTTCATTACAACTTTTCCCATTTCCCTTTCCCTGAGCAGTCTGCATGCACATGCATGTTTAAAATTGAAAGTGATAGTTGCTTTCAATGTTAATATGGATTTTTTTTTTATTTTTGAATGTGCAATAACTCAAAATATAGAATATCAGAACATTTGGTAGCAAATAATGATTTTTGTATTTCCTTTATTTTCTATTTCCATTTTCTCCAAGATACGTGAGATATTTTATAACTTCTAGGTATAAATTTCACTACTAAAGTGCACTCATTAGCTATTTAATTGTGATTTATTATGAGTGTAAACTCCTGTGTACTTCACGATATACTTTTTAATTGGTAATACTTTGCTTATCTTATATATTGTGGTGATGGTTTCTCCTCTGTTTACTTCCAGATCCTCCTTACTTTAATACTCACTCAACTCTTTTTTATTCTCCCTCCCTTTGAAAAAAAAATCAATTAAAAAGCAAACAAAATAGAAATCGGAATTTTAAAATAGACAAAGGAAAGGGAAAAAGCTGTACTTTTAGGTATGGAATTACTAAATAGATAAGGACCTTCAAAAGTGAGTTATTTCACATAAAACTGACTACTTGGGAAAAGGCCGAGGTAGAAATATTGTTCTGCATTTGAAATTATTCTGGACCAAACAGTGATTTCAAGGCCATCCTTCCTTACAGCATGAGACTTTATCTCCAAAACGAAATATAACAATAAAAATTATATTAATATAATAAATACTACAGTGAAACAATTTTCTTTTGTTGTCATTTGTCTTTTGCTCCTTAAGGAAGGAAGAGCAGAGGTGAATCAAGAAAGCACAGACGCACAGTAACTAAGGGTGAAAACACAAAAACTGGGCAACATCAAGCTGTCAGAATTCCAGTACGGGGAGGGGACCTGGAAAGAAGCTCCTCCCACAGGTTAAGATAATTGATAGAAACTCAGCAGGGGGAGGGGCAGTCAGTTTTCTTCAATGATGTGGTCCCATGTGGGTTGGCCTGATCCAGGACTTCCACATATCCAGGAGTCCAACAATATATAGTCACCAAAAATTGGACTTGGCTTTTTATTTCTCTTTTTATTTGAGAACATAGTTTGGCGGGTAGGGAAGAAGGATACATCTGAGTGTGGGATGAGGTAAGCGCGAATGTGTGCAGACTGCATTTTAAAAAAATCTTAAAAGAACTAATAAAATGGAGAAAAGAAAGAAAACACTTTGCCTTAATTCCAGTTTTGCACTCTACTTATAACTTATATCAATATGTCTGGTCTTGGGAGTCTACATCTGTTTATGCAGCTTCTTTAGCCTTGGCAGACCCTTTTATAACTGAGACTTTATTAATTAGCAGATATTATACAAGCCCCAATGAATGAAACAGATAAATTATTATCTGTTTTCTTTATTGATTTCACACATGTCCACATGAGAAAACAAAAATTAAAGGCATATATATATATATATCTTTGCAATAATAGTAGCTTAATTGTTGAGTACGGTTTTATTGAGTAGGAATTCTGGTCCAACAGTAAGAAGCATGGTTCATCCCTAATGGAAAAGCTATTTATAGGCAGATGGAGGGCACTGTACATTAAAATTCTGCCATGTATCACAAAGTGTAGACTCCCTGTATTTATGAAGAGATCCTACCGTTCTCATCAACAAATGTAAGGAATTGTATCTTATGTTTAATTGTAGCTATTTTTTTAATGAATGGTTTAGATTGAAAAGGCAGATCAGTGATTAAAAACACTAATTGCTCTTCCAGAGGATCTGACACAATTGAAATTGACCTAGCTGTGGTGATGAGAATTAAAAAAAAAAAGACAGACACATAAAATATAAATAACAGATATAAGCGACGTCTATGCACTGGTATAGACACGCTTAAAGCAAGCTGGAAGTGCAGCTCAGCATATTTATTTATTCAGCACGAACTAATAGGAGGCAGAAGCTTAGCTTTAATAATAAGTTTCTGGTCTGCCCAGAAAGTGATCCAAACCCGCAGAACTGTAGACTCACAAAACCACACAGAGGCTTATATAATTACATTCTGCTTGGCCTATGGCTCAGGCATAGCTCTTGCAGCTTAACTTAACCCATTTCCATTAACCTGTCTTGCCATGAGGCCCGTGGCTTACCTATTTCTTCACATGTTGCTTCTTGGGCAGCTGATGGTCTCTCCCTTGACTCCGCCCTCCTTTCCTCTTTTCTATGCTCAGATTTTCTGCCTTCTTCTAAGATGCCCTGCCATAGGCCCAAATAGTCCCTTTATTAATGAAGGATATTCACAGCATACAGAGATACACCCCATATAGTTAGCTAATCTTGGTAGTTCTAAGGTTGCAGTTGTCTGGGAGAAAGCTGCTATCCACAGTTTCTGTATGCTTTGATAATAAAAGTGTATCTCTTTAAATGCTAGAATCATCATAGAAAGGCTTTGTCATTCCTATGAGCTTGACCCAGTGAAATATTTACAATCCCAATGGGTCTGAGGCTTTGTGGTTCTTGACATGACCATGCTCATGACAATATTACACCCTCATTAAGGATTTCATAGGTTCCCACAAAGATTCTCTTTTGGTTTCTATCAACTGTGCTGGACACCTCATACCTATACACCTAAAATATATAATAATTATATATTAATTATCCAGTGACTTTTATTTGTAAGAGTACTTGTATATGATTTCAAAAACCTGAGAGTACTCCCTGGCCTCTGAAAAAATTAATGTTTTAATGATTGTTTTAAAAAGAAACATCTTAAGCCAAAGGTGTTGTGCCAAGCTATAAAACTTGAACTATTTTTTTTCTTTCTTTTTTTTTTTTTTTTTTTACTCAAGCAAGTTTGTTGAATAAATACCATCTTTCCCTACTAAGTTAATTTCTTGGTGATCTATGATCTTAGAGGAAGCACAAGTAGCACATCAACTGCTTACTATGTATTTGAAGATATACTTTGACTGTACGTTTACCATATTTATAGTTAGACGTCTGAAAATATTCCACAAACCTATAAGAAATAAGAAGCTGTGACATTTTCACCACCAGGCAATATATGATATATTATTATTAAACACTTCTTATATATAAATATGCCATGTAGCATTTGTCTAATAAGCAGCCACAAAGCATTCAATAAAGGAAATAAGGAAACAAAAGAAGAAAGGTTCATTTTGAGGTCACAAAATATCATAATATGAACTTTCCTAGCTTCCTCAGAGAAATATGCATGACTAAATGGAACTTCTCAGGAAACCGGCAAAGTGCAACCTAAATGTGCCCGTAGATGATGCATTGAAAATAGCAACTAACAGGGAGACATATGATTCTCCTGCTTTGCTCTTGTCCTGATATGAATTGCATTTTCTCCTTGAAGATTTCCTTTTGGCTTGAAACACAGACACATTTGCCAACCAAGTGCACTCCAGTTCTCAAAAATTCCATTACTTCCTTTCATTTTTCATTCAGAAGCTAGACTTCTGAACAGAGATAAGTAGAGAGGAGAGACAGAAAGTGCAAACACCATCACACTTGATGCCGCCACCTAATCAGAAAGTACAAAAAGCTTCAAACTTAATTCCACTCAAGTCAATCTTCCTCAGCGTGTGCAAATGATGTGAGTTTGTTTTGATTTAAGATTTTTCAAAATTATTGTTATATCTATAAAAGAAACACATTTTTAATTTTACTTTATTATTACAATTTCATGCATACATGAAATGAAACACAATTGTACACACTTTTTTCTTTAAAGTAATTAAATTGGTCTTCGGTTTATCATACAATTAATGGAAGTTAGCTTATTTAATAATTTCTTTAGTCATTCCCAATTTATCCAAAGCTATTCCTGGCAGGAGTATATGTATTTGAACATCTAAGCTTCAATACTGTGGACCCACTCAGTATGCTAACTACTGATTACATTTATTCACCCTTTCCCTTTTTAAATCAAATAACAGCTGTGATCCCCAGATAAGTAAACTAATCTTGTCCATGCTCAATATCCTTATCTATAAAGTGGGGAAAACAGTATCTAAATCTCAAAGATATTTTGAGAAAAGCCACAGAACCTAAAAGAGAGATAAACACCAAATAAGAATTAATTGTGCCTCACTAAAATGTACTCCAGGTACCAACCTACAACTAAATTGAAGAACAGAAAATAATCACTATTTCAGTCTGTAAACGTCTATCAAGGTTGCCTCCCTTCCCAATAAGCATTTATTTTTAAGAAAAAAGATTTATGTATTATATTAAATACTTTTCCTATTTCAATCTACTTTGTATTTTGTCAGATACCCTTTATCATTTTAAAGTGTTACTCATGGAAAAGAAATGATTAATAGGACCATTTATGCTCAGAGGGCATTAATTAGATCCTTATTACTAAGGTAAGGAATCATTCTTTTTAAAGATCATTAGCCTATATGGAGTTCTTTTGCTCTAATTTTATACTTATAATCTTCAGTGAGCCTAAAAAGATTCAAATGTGTGCCTAGGCAAGTTTTATGTTCAGATTTTTATATTTATACATGCAATCAATGGTCACTGGTACAAATATTTTAAGGAATTTATTATCAGTAACCCTCCCCCACAGAGTATAACCGAAAGAAAATACTGAGAGATACCTCAAATGCCACTGTTCCCATAAATAGAAAGCCTCATCAGTTATCAATATATATCACAGTGGTAGCCTTTATTTTTTTATCATCAATAAACCCACATTGACATGTCATAATTACTTTAGGTCCACACTTCATGTTACACTTGATACCTTGTGCCTGAACATATTGTTTTTATGGACATATTCATGCTAATTCTGAATATATAAATTTCTCTGCTCCAACAATCTTCTAGTCATGTTTCTCTACTCTTTGGTTTTATGTTCCTTCTCGTTTAAACCCTGGTACCTACTAATTATTTCACTATGGTCATAATTTTGCCAATACCAGAACATCTTATAATTGAACGAATTGGTTCTTTCAATAAAATAAATTTATATATTCCCCATTTCCAATTACAGCTGATAATTGGTGTGTTTTAATTGTTGAAGAATATTCTATAGTCTGAATAGGACATAATTTATTTGTAGTTTACTACTGAGAAATATTTTTATTGCTTCAAAATTGTTTTCTGAGTAATTTTAACATTTGTATGTTTTAAATCCTTCATTTAAACACTGAGATATATAATTACTGTATTATACGGTATGTATAGTTTTGAAATTATTAAATTGTTAATCGTATTTCCTACCTTGTTTTATATATAAAAACCACCAGTGAGCAAGGGTTCCTGCTGACTTCAGCCATTAGATCTGAATCTAATCAATGTCCTGAATTTGAATAGGTCATTATTGTTTTATTTTCCATTTTCACAATGACGTACTATCTGAAGAATATCAGTGAGTTATTTATTATCTAGGTAAATCCTTCAGTGACGTGTCTGTGAAGTCCTATGACTCCTTCACACTTGTTTTTACTTTTTCTTGCTGCTGTCCTTTAAGTATTTTTCATATATTTTGGCTAATAGTTCCTCTTTGGTGTGTCATTTCTTGTCATTTTCCACTCATATATGAAATAGAATGTATAATACTTCCTCTCTCAGCCTTGTCTATTTTTATTCACATTTGATTTTTGCTTTGGTTTTCGTTTCCTCCTCCTCATCCTCTTCCTCCTTCTCCTCCTCCCCTTTTGAGACAGAGTCTCACTATGTAGCTCTGATTATTCTAAAACTCTCTATGTAAAGAAGGCTGTCCTTACACTAACATAGATCTATCTGCCTCCTTCGGCTAAGTGCTGGGGTTAAAGGTCTACACCCCCACACCAGATAGCTCTAAAATTTTCCAGCTTAGCTCAGTGATGAGGTAAATATTTCATATGAATATTATGTAATTCCTTTAATCCTTAGGGTTTTAAAAGAGATATCAAGAGAGATAAAAGGTGATCACAAAGGCAGAATTTGGATGAAAAATCATTAATTATTAGTGGCAGATCTGCTATACTCAATCAGTTTTCAAGGTATCACTGACTAGATCAAAATAAAATATGCCACTGAGTGAGATAGATGTAAAATGATCCAAACAATGAAGGTCTACAATCATTTTGTCTCTAGTAAACAAGCAACGTCAATTGTGCACGGAACTAAGCCAGTATAGAGAGAAAATGCATCCAACACTCTATGTTCAGATATAAGTTAAAATGATAATTGAAAAATATATCTCCCAAGGATACCAACTAGTCACCACATTTCCTGTAATTCTGTTACCTGTTTTGCATTAATTCTGTATATGCCAAGAAGGCATTCACATGAGGATATTGACAAGAACAATAGCCTTATCTTTATATATGTAAATAAATAAGAATGTAGATATAGATAGAGATAGAGATAGAGAGAGAGAGAGAGAGATAGAGATAGAGATAGAGATAGAGATAGATATAGATATATATGTTAAGAGGGAGAGAGATGTCCAATTGTGAAAAATGCTAATATGACAATTCTACTCCTGGTTATATGGAATATCTTCATGTAGCTACTATATTTACTATACTGTAAGAAACAAGGAGGTACAAATTTTATTTCCTTCAAATATAAATAAATTGGAGGGTTGCTTGTTATTTGGACAGCTCAGAGATTAGAGTTAATATATCTAAAAGTTTATGTATTAGTATGTCCTTGATATTCCATTTTCTATTATCATGTTAATTGATTAATAGATACATTCATTTATGATTTTGGAAATGTGAATCAATATAAAATCTTAAAACTTGAAGAAGAGTTAGGAATCTATATTGGAAACTTATGTACATATTCTTATTTGGGCTTAGAATTCTATCCACATTACTCAAGTTTATTCTCACAGACTGCTCGCTAATTTTCATACAAATACTGAAATCAATTATTAATTCCCCATGGACATCTTTGCAGGGCATATTATTCTGCAATATACTATAAGAAATTTTACTTTGTTGTCAGGTTTTTTTTGTTTTGTTTTGTTTTCTTTTGCTTATGTTTCTTTACTAGGAATTTGGATACTGAATTGCTTTTCTTGAAAACTCATCTATCGCTCTATCTATAATCTATATCTACCTATAATCTATCTATCATCTGTCTATATGGTATCCACTTTTAATAAAGGTACTATGTTTATCTACACATATGCATGACTGAGCTCCATTGAACAGAAACAATGCACACATTTCACACACAGAAATGAGACATAGAAAATTGAGGTGTTCATGTCTCTAAAAGCAAATATTATGTACAGTGTACATGGGAAAAATCACCTACATGAAATGTGTACATATTAATGTCAAGATTACCACAATTGAGAAGTCAAGTGAGACAAAACTTTATTAACTAACAAAAGGACCTATACCTCCCTTGGTAGACAAATATTTTAAATTAATGCTGAGGCTGCATGAAACATTCAAAGGTTTGATACTCAGTATTATAGTGATTAATTTTCACACATCAGTAAAAAGGATGTAGATTTTAATAAGTTGAAGTGGTTGCAGTAATCCTAGAGAAAAAAAAATGGCATGCTTTGCAACTCATAAACTTCTGGAAATTAATCAAATGACTTCTACTGACATTCAAGACAGATCATTGTTTAAATTAAAAAAAAAAAAAAAAAACCTATGGCTTTCTCTCACAGCACACCATTCTTTCAAGGAGTTGTAAGCAAAGTATTGAAAAACCTCAGTTTTTTGCTCAGTGTTCATTACAGCTGCTGGTTAGGCATCTTCCATATCTCTGTCTTGCCAGAAGTAACTGAAGTAAATACTAAGAGCATCATACTAAACTTAAACATTTCATATTCCTAAATACATGGATTTATGGGAAAATGACCAAATTGAGGAAAAAACGGTGCAAAGAAATACTAATATAGATTTCTGTGAGCGAATGCAGCAGGATTCAGGAGGATAGAGAAGGGTTGATACAGGAGGTCACTAAAATGTAAACAAAAGCAATGTAGAAAGCTCATGCTGAGCAGCATGGGCACAGGAATGAATAGAAATGGTAGATTTTTAGAACCTTAGTTTGATTAAGCAGGTGAATGCCTAAAAGAAACAAGGATACTAAATACAAAATTCTATGCATATTATCATGCTGACACCTTTAGTATAAAAGATGACATAAAGAGAAACAGGACTCTTTGCATGCCCTCCCCTCTAAATTGGTACTTTATTTGCTTCCATATGTAAATAACTTAATTTGGCAAGTGGAAAAGTTGAAAAAGATGAAGAAGCCAACCTATGGAAAAGAAAAAAAAAATACATTTGCCCCTAACACAGTCATTTGGAGACAACCTGAAATTTCTGGAGAAAAGATAAGATGTGGACAAGTAGCCTAGGAAGACATACAGGTCTATAGTTCAAAGAAAGATGTGTCATGGAACCTTGCATGAAGCTCAGGGAAGCATAACATTTTGGAGCAAAAGAATATAATCTTTCCATAGTTTGCCAATATCTAGTAGGATCCACATCATTGATAAAACCTTTTGTAGTGACCCCTAAGCTTCCTTGTCCACAGCTGACTGAAACGTGTGTGGCACCCCGACATTCAGGCCAAGGTGACTCCATGGTCTCTGAACCCCAGCCCAGGGAAACTGCCCCCATCATCCCAGCCACACCCAGTTCTGAGCTAAACCAAAGACAGCTGAGAGAGATTCCCCTAAGCCCAACCCCAGAAAAAACAAAGCTAGAGGGGCATCCCATAGGCCAAAGCCCACCCAAATCACAATCTTCATCCTCACACAACTGGAGATCCCAAAGCTTCCTAGTCCATAATTGACTAAGAGCCAACTAAGAGCAGCCCCTGCAATTACTGGAGACAGAGCCCCTGGACCCACAACTGACTAAAAGCCACTAAAATTGAACCAAGGATGCAATGTGCTGATGCCCAGTGCAAAAATACATATAACAATATAAAGAACAATATGACACCACCAGAAGAAGGTGGTTATTATACAACATCAAGACCTGAGTATAGCAATGAAGAAGATACAGAAGGAAACAACCTTATAAACAACTTTATAAAGACAATAGAAGCTTTATAAAAAGGATACTGGAAACTCATTTAAAGAAAGAGAAGAAAATACTAATAAAAAATTGGGAGATGAACAAATCCCAGGAAGCAAACTTAAAAAAAAACATAAAGGGGAAACAAAAAGGTGAAAGAAACATTCTGGGAATTAAAAATTGAAATAGAATAAATAAAGAAGGCACAAGCCACAGCAAAGCTGGAAATAAAAAGTTTGAAGAAATGAAACAGAACTAGAGATGCAAGCATAACCAACAGAATGGAAGAGGAAATCTCTGGAGTGGAAGATGCAATAGCAGAAATAGATACATCAGTTAAAGAAAACACTACAACCAAAAAAGTCATAACACAAAAAGTCCAGTAAATCTGGGACACCATGAAAAAACCAACCGAAGAATAACCAGCAACAAAGAATATCAGATCAAAGGCACAGAAAATAGATTCAACAAAATTATAGAAGAAAACTTTTCCAAACTAAGTGAGGCAATGCTTATAAAGATACAAGAAGCTTACAGACTAGACCCTCCCCAAAAAGTCTGCTCACTACATAATATTCAATCCACTTAACCTACAGAACAAAGAAAAAAAGTCCAGAATCAGGTGGTTTCAGTTCAGAATTCTATCAGACATTCAAAGAAGAACTAATACCAATACTCTCCAAACGGTTCCATACAGTAAAAACTGAAGGGCCATTGTTGAAATCTTTATTATGAGGCCACATTCACCCTGATTACCAAGTCACTCAAAGATACAACAAAGAAAGAGAATTACAGAACAATTTCTCTTATGAACATCGATGAAAAATACTCAATAAAATTCTGGCAAACTGAATCCAACAACATATCAAAAAAAAAAAAAAAAATCATCCACCACGATCAAGTAGACTTCATCCCAGAGATGCAGGGACGGTTAAACATACGAAAAACTGTGAATGTCATCCATCATATAAACAAACTGAAAGAAAAAAAAATCATGATCATCTCTTAAATGCTAAAAAAAGCCTTTGACAAAATACAATATTCCTTCAAGAGTCCTCTAGAGAGATCAGGAATACAGAGGAAATGCTTAAATACAATAAAGGTGATATACAGCAAGCTGGCAGCCAACATCAAACTAAATGAGGAAACACTCAGAGCAATCCCACTAAAATCAGGAACAAATAAGGCTGTCTTCTCTCTCCTTATCTATTCAATATAGTAGTTCTTGAAGTCCTAGCTAAAGCAATAAGAGAACAAAAGGGGATTAAGGGTATACAAATTGGAAAGGAAGGAGTCGAACTATCTCTATTTGCAGATGAGATGATTGTATACATAAGCAACTCCCAAAATTCTACCAGAGAACTTACAGCTAATAAACACCTTCAGCAATGTAGTAGGGTATGAGGTTAACTAAAATAAATAAATAAATAAATAAATAAATAAATAAATAAATAAATAAATAAATAGCCAGCCCTCCTACATACTAATGATAAAATGGCTGAAATAGAAATAAGGGACGCATCACCCTTCATAATAGCTGCAAATAGCATTAAATAACTTTGTGTAACTCTACCCAAGAAGCAGCAGACCTGTTTGACAAAAACTTTAAGCCACTGAAGAAAGAAATTGAAGAGGATATCAGAAAATGAAAAGATCTCCCATGCTCCTGGATAGGTAGGAACAACATAGTAAAAATGGCAGTTTTACTAAAAGCAATCTACAGATTCAATGCAATCGCCATCAAAATATTAACACAATTTTTTACAGACCTTTAAAGAACAATATTCAACTTCATATGAAATAACTGGAAACCCAGGATTGCCAAACCAATAAAAGAACTTTAGGAGGATTCACCATCCCTGACTTCAAACTATGTTATAGAGCTACAGTAATAAAAACAGCCTGGTACTGCATAAAAACAGACTTGTGGTTCAATGGAATCGAATCAGATTCCCTGCTTTAACCCACACACCTATGAACACCTGATTTTTAACAAAGAAACCAAACATATTCAAAGGAAAAAGATAGTATCTTCAACAAATGGTGTTGGCATAACTGGATGGTAATATGTAGAAGACTGCAAAGAGAACCAAACCTATCACCCTGCACAAAACTCAAGTCCAAATGGATCAAAGATCTCAACATAAAACCAGTTACACTGAAATTGATAGAAAAGAAAATGGAAAATAATCTCTAATGCATTGGCACAGGCAACCACTTCCTAAATATAACAACAGTAGCACAGACACTAAGAACAACAATCAATAAGTGGGAACTTCTGAAATGGAGAAGCTTCTGTAAGGCAAAGGACATAGTCATTAAAACAAAATTACAGCCTACAGAATGGGAAATGATCTTAACCAACCCTACATCTGACAGTGGGCTGATCTCTAATATATAGAGAGAACTCAAGAAACTAGAGCCCCCAAAAAACAAATAACCCAATTAAAAATGGGGTTCAGAGAGCTAAAAAAGGAATTTTCAACAGAAGAATTACAAATAGCTGAAAAGTAGTTTAAAAATTGCTCAATATCTTTAGCCATCAGAGAAATGCAAATCAAAATAACTTTGAGATAACATCTTACACCTGTCAGAATGGCTAATATAAAAAACACAGAAGACAGCCTATGCTGGAGAGGATACAGAGCAAGGGGAAAACTCCTCCATTGTTGGTGAGAGTGTAAACTTGTACAGCCACTCTGGAATACAGACAGTACGGTGGTTCCTCAGAAACCTTGGAATCAGTCTCCGCAATGATCCAGCAACACAACTATTGGGCTCATATCCAAAGGATGCACATTCGTCCCAAAGGCATTAGCTCAGCTATGTTCATAGTAGTATTATTCATAATAGTAAGAACCAGGAAACAACCTAGATGCCCCTCAAGTGAAGAATGGATTAATAACTGTAGTACATCATCTACACAATGCAGTGCTACTCAAAAGTAAAAAGAAAAAATCAGCCTAAAATTTCCTGGAAAATGGATAGATTTGGAGAATATCCTCTTGAGGGACATATCACAAGCCCAGAAAAATAGGCACGGTATGTACTCATTCATGAGTGGACTTTGGACAAAAAGCAAAGAATACCCAAACTGCAAACCACAGCCCCTGAACAGCTTGGGATCAGAAGGAACTTAATAGGACTTCCAGAAATTCCCCTAGGAAGAGAAAATAGAGAAAATCACCTTAGCAAATTTGGACCATAATGAGTTGCAACCAAGAAGAGGTGGAAACAAATCATGAGAGAGGGAGATGGCTGAGTGAGAGGAGCAACAAAGAGGGAGAAAAAAAGAGAGATGGATATCTTGATAGAGGAAGCCAATGTAGGGTTAGGAAAAGATCAGGTTCTAAAGAAACATCCAAGAATTCACAGGATGTCCCTTGCTAGGTCTCCAACCAATAGTGGAGGAAGTGACTAAATAGGATTTCCTAAGAATCAAATGAATATCCACCCTAAGTGTC
The DNA here is from genome assembly GCA_033318265.1 of Phyllotis vaccarum. Classification (NCBI taxonomy): domain Eukaryota; kingdom Metazoa; phylum Chordata; class Mammalia; order Rodentia; family Cricetidae; genus Phyllotis; species Phyllotis vaccarum. The sequence continues at coordinate 89,947,759 of JARWLC010000001.1, read as the reverse complement.
ATCACTGAACCTATATCCAACAATGAATAGAAGTGGAGACAGAGTTCCATGGCTGAGCATTGTGCCGAGCTCCTGCTCCAGCTGAGAGCAGGGGAAGATAGTCTGTATGAGCAAGGGTATAGGGATTATGAGGAAAATGTTCACAGTGGTGGCTAGCTGGAGCTCTGGGGAGTTCACTGAATCAGGAATAGCCTTTGGAGATCCATCAGGAAAAGAAGCTAGGCCCTCCAAGGGTAGGCAACTGTCAATTGGCATAGGAAGTGAGTAGATGTGGATAACAAAGCATCCAGGGTTTGTAGTAACCAACTGAGAAAGTTATATCAGCAAAGGAAAGTTTGTAAGATGAAAAATTAGCCATCTTTTAAAATTCATAGTCACATTAGAAATTAAAATTTCTCAACTCACAAATGGAAACAGTCAATGGTGTCGAGGAAAGAATTCTCCAAGATCCGTGATCAAAAATGGATTAATTCGACTTTAAAATACCTCTTAGTTAATGTGTATTAATATGAAAATTATATACTAATACATTTATTATCCATGTTCATTACATACTTCTACTATTTTGAGAAAGATTCAAAATGCAGTGTACCAATTGTATTTTGACATTATTATTTTAATTTCCAAACCTGATTTATTGAGTTTTCAAATTACTTTATAATATGATTCCTTCCTGGTTTCTATTTTTGGCAACATAAAAATCATGTACTTTTTAGTTCATCTTAAATAAACAAATTTTATAGGACATTGATAATCCTGGTATAGAGTTTTCAGCACAAAAGGTAGTTTTATTCTTTCTAGAATATGTTTTTAACATACAATCTTTTGACACAGTTGGGCATAGTCCTGTATAAGAACTTAAGAACTACCCATCATATGGTCTCTCATCTCAAACAGGTCTGCTCCAGAGAAATGTTTTATAAAGTGAACCAGGAAAAAAATGTTGTTTTTTTATTTTTCCTATTTTTCAAGGAATCTAGCATGGAATAAGTCCTTACATTCTGCTGCTCAACTTAATCCCCAGACTCTCCTGCTATCTGCTTTGTAATGCTCTGTTTTCCTCCAGAGAACTGCTTACCTTTCAAGTGGATCCCACAGAAAATTCTCCACAGTTTCATTTACCGTGGAAAGGCACTATAAAAGCCTTTATCTTCTGCAACTAAATTCGCTTTTCAAAGCCTGAATTATTTCCCCCTGCCTTTTGCTCTGTGTTTCCTGAATACAACCTCTGTATGAGCAGTCAAACCTATCATAAAGTGCTTTGTTTACGCCCATCAAAATACACACTCCAGAAGAGGCCATAACCCCAGCAAGTGGGCTTCTTTTTGACTCTCCACTGTGCCTTCAACTCAAGTTTTTATGTGCTCCCCTAAGGATCGACCATCACTTATTTTTTTTGTCTCCGTTGTTTAAGAACTAGGTTTCCAAGGCTTTGCTGTTGGACCAGCAGCCTGCAGATGGGATTTTGTTTACTGTAAATGCTAAGTGTGGGATATTGCCTTCTTTTTAAAAGTATGATGATGAGGTTCAGTACCTTCTGCAGCTTCTCAATGGGTGTAAGCTTTCTTCTTTTAATTGACAGTGCTTCTCTCTGGCTTTTAAGTGTCTACTCAGTTATCACTAACTTGTGACCTTAGCTTATCTGTCATTTCAACACTCTAGAAATGTTATGATTGCACAACTAGTAAAAAATAACGCCTTCACCTGCAAGAATATGTATTTCTTTGTTTTCTCACAGTTGTTGGCATGCAAGCATCACTACAGTGCTTTATTTCTTGGGCCTGGTTATTACACTAATAATTTTACTCATTTTTCTAGAATAATATAAAGGAGTTATCTTTTAAAGTATGCTGTTAAAATGTATTTAGTAAAAACAATACTGTGGTTGTAATAATTTCCTCAATATCTTACTAATTTCTCAGATTCTCACTAACACCCAGTAAACATAAATTTACTTGTTTTAGAAGTTAGATTGACTTATGATTTGGAGAAGCTGACTCAGTTTCCTCTTGCCTCCAGCTTGCTGTCTATATGGGAGATACTCTGAACCCACTTAACAAATTCAGTGACAAGAGTTCAAGCTGAATATGATTTTAATTTAAGAGTATTTAATGACAAACTTGTTTTTTATTTTATTTGAAAGAATTCAGAAACTGACCAAAGTCACCAGTTATGGAAGTACTAATTATATCAATATTATCTAGCTAATAATGAGCCACTGTTTTACACATAGAGAAATAATCTCAACATAATACTTTTTTTGCTCAAGATTGGAAAAGAGAAAGTTTACCTTGTTCAGCAATTTAAATGAGTTTACAGTCTTAATTTAATGATGCTTAATAACTTCAAATAACAGAAAAATAAGGAAATCATAAGATAGTTTTACATTCACTTGCTTCTTAGCTCTATAACAACCTTATTAATAACTTATTGCATATTTATTTTTATTATAATTATAAAGTTTGATTTTAATGTATAAACTATGAAGGCATCTGAAAAGCATTTGCAATCTCACCAAATGTCACTGAATATTTATGACAGGAAATTAAAAGACACATTAATTTCTGCCTCTGTGCTGATTCTATCTACAATAATAATATGAATAATTTTCATGAACTGAGTTATTTTATTAACTCTTAGGATAATGACTGGAAATAGCTAGTTCAATTGGAGTTTTATGAGCATCATTGGATTGTTATTTGTTCTTCTTTTTAATTGATTAATTTGTCAGGTGCTTGTGCTCCATTCATAAACATAGCATTGAACTAAAATATGAAATAGTAAATAAAAATGGAAAAATCATAATATGGTGAGTGCCCCAATAACAATGTTGCAATTACAATATAATGTATCCCAAATAAGGGTTGTACAATAAGTTGACAATAGTCCTAAGCTTCATTATATAAACAGAATTTTACCAGACAGACACATACATGTGGAGACTCAAATCATTGTCACAGTAGTTCCAAACATCTAGAGAGCTTGAATGTTACAGGTATAAGCCCCTGCATTTGTGAAGCATAACATGCATGGAGGCTTTTAGGAGAAGATGAGGATCAAAAAGCTTGAGATACTGTCATTAAAATTACCATGTTCTAAAATACATGCTTTTATTTTCAAAAAATGAGATCAGCAAGATGCTGTCAATATTTTTAGAAAATTGTACAATGCACTTAACATCTGGTTACCAATAATTTTGTTAGTTTACATTTCAAATACATTAGTATGTAATTTATGTCTTGGGCATTTGTAAATGCTTTCAGATTTATAGCACTCTTTGATGTTCAGGGATTGCAGGGGTTTGAATGTGGCCTCTTACTTTTCTCTTGCACAATTTAGAAATGCTATTCCCTCTTCTTAAACTTATTCTAGTATGCATTTAGTGTTTTCTACTTAGGGCCTTTGCCAATAGCTATATTTCTGTCAAAATCATATTATGTTAAGTTGCCACATTCTTCACTTCTCTTAGAAAGTAGAAGAGTTGAGAAAAAGGATGGTAACTTGTTGGCTGGAAGTAAAACCTCAGACATTGGAGAAACCTAAAATACCAATTTTGTCAAAGTTTCTCCATGAGTATAGGTGGATTATGGACATCATCATGTAATTTTAGTATCATGTCCTGAGAAGGTACATCACCTTGATATCCATAAATTAATTCAGTATGAAATCTAATTATGTAAAGCTATTAAGCAAACATAATAAAGAACTATTCTGCAAAATATCATCTTCCAAAATAACAAGGTCCTGAATTATAATAAATTAATAAACTATAGTAGAATGAATACAAATCAGGAGATATGACATATACAATGTAGAGCCTAGGGTAGGTTCTAGAGTAGAATACAGTACTAGTTCTAAAGGTTGCAAAATCTAAACTGTCTTTGGTTAATGGTGATGTGTAAATATTAATTTCTTTGTCATAACAATAGTGTTATAGTTATATAAGATTGTGAATATAGTAAAAGCTAGCTTAATTTCATACTGTAACTTTCTGAAATAATTTCTCTTTAAAATTCTAAAACTGCTTTAAATGAAAGGTTAAAAGAATCAAAAGAATTTGAATATTAAACTGTCAATTCCTCTACTATATTCCTAAATAATAGCAGTCAATGACTGATCTAACTCTTCCACTAAGTCCGGCATTTGGAAATCTTCTAAAAGCAGGCAAATGACAAGCACTAAACTAAACTAAAGTATGAATCTTTGTACTGTTTTATAATTTTGAGTATAGTTAATTTTAATATATATATATATACACTATGTTGATATATGCATGTGCACACACACACACACACAACAACACACACACACATATATGTGTGGTAGGATTTAGGTGTTAGCTGGTAAGTCCTGACCTATACATTTTTATCGGTGACTTTTTAATGTTCAGATGGTGCATATGGTCTTCAGTTTCAAATTAATAAGTGTTACATAGTTGTTGATAGTAAAGTAAGTGTCGCAGTGTTACACAAAATCCCATTTCATAGAAAGAGCTATATTGTGTGAGTTTTAGAGATCAAAGGATAAATTTTCTCATAAATGTCAACCATGAAAGTCCTTTCCAAACACATTCAGTATAATCAAACCACTGTGCCAAAAGCAAACCCAAGACATCCTCTCTGTCTTCAAGAAATTGCTTTTTAAACATGATCGAAAGAATTTTACAAAAACACAAAAGTTTTAAAAATAAACTTCAAGAGAGAGCAAGAAAAATACAACCCCTTGCAATGTTCACTATATCAAACCTCCAGAATCAAAAACATACTTGTGCAATGTCTGCAAATATTGTAAACTTCACATTTATTGCTAATTCCCTCTTACTCTGGGCCACTGGAAGAGGGTGGTTTGTGACTCTAACACATGTAACCCAGCTTGTGGAAAATAAAGGTCACAGTAGTGTTTCATTTTCACAGCCCTGCTGACAAATAGAATATTATGTGCAGATTAAAATATTAAATATTCTGTGAGTTGTTGCAGGGGGGAAATGTTAATATAAGCCTTTTAGAAATTAAAATGAAAAAGGTTGAAATTGCCAAGATTCTTTCCCACATGTCATGTACCCTGTGTATTCTAAACCTCATGGTGTGTTTCATAACTGGTTTTTATTCTAACTATTATTTATATATAAAATCAAATATTAGCTTGATCTTAAACTTATTTAATGTCTGTGATTAGCAGAAAGAAGAAGTTTGTGGACAAGTCTTTCCTGCATAGAGGCTTGTTTCCAGTGTTCTTTTGTCTGCCTTTCCTAAACAGTAGGGAAACTAACCAAACACTGGGAGTTTACTAAGGGTCACATCTCATCTGAACAGCCCTTAGGTAACATTTCCTTTTCTTTAATATCTCTTTCTGTCATTTTTAATTAATTTAATTTCTATAATTCTAAAGAAGTTTTCTTAATCAATTATTCAAGGTTCAATTATTTCAAGCATTTTCTTTTTACTTTTTAATTTTTGGGGCGGGGCTTAGTTAAGAACTAGTGATATTTCTGGTTTCAAAGTCACTACTACAAAACTTTATTCTTTAATGATTTATGTTTATGTAAGTTTCATAATCATACATTTAATATGTACAAGGCTTAGTAACACATATATGTATGATAATATATATATCAGGAACTGGATATATAAATATTCTTAACATTGATTGAAAGTGGATACCTAAAAATAATAAGTTCCAAACTTTTAATTGGAATATAAATTTTAAAAAGTAAAATATTATGAATTTGTAACTGGGATTTTTGATACATTTTCAAGATTGATTGATGTGAGAATGCCTTTTTATATGCTTTGAATCTCAATTTTTAAATAAAGGAGCTGTTTTGGGCCATGACAGGCACCATAGAAGAAGTAGGAGGAGGAATCAGAATAGGTAGGAAAGGAAGGGCGGAGTCAGAGGCAGTTCAAGCAAGGCATCAAAGGAGCAACATGTAAGGACCACAGGTGAGCCATTGGCCACGTGGCAGACAGATTAATAAAAATGGGTTGATTTAAGATGTAAGAGCAAGTTAGCAATGTGTTTGAGCCATAGGCCAAGCAGCATAAAGTTAATATAAGTGTCTGAGTCATTTCTGGGGGCCTGAGCGGCTGGGTGGCTAAGAGGTCTTGGGACAGCAGGTCTGTGGGTCTGGATCTCTGGCTGCCCAGGACCTAAAAACCTCACTACTACAATTGATTATAGACATTACTCTATAATCTGGTAAGAAAAAAATAATTAAATGACGTTTTATATGACAAATATGTAACCATGATTTGGGATTGTATTTCACTGAGAGTGTTTACTTTGCACATGTAAGACAATGGGTTCCAATTCTAGCACATCAAAAGGAAAAAAAAAGTTGTACAATCTCTATCTGTCATATTGCTTACAGATAGTACACACCTGAAATCCCAACATCTGGGTGCCAAAGGAATGAGGGTCATGAGTTCATTGTCAGTGTGAGTTACCAAATGAGAATATCCCAAAAATGTTCAATGCCTTAGTGTGTGTTCAGAAATAAAGGTCATGTCCAGCCCACTTAGATTGCTGGGTTCAAAGCCCAATCTTAAAGTAAAAGATAACAGTGCCTTTTAAAATAATTGCCCTTTCAATTTAGTTCTATTTTCAAAGACTCTGTATAATATATTATATATGTTTAGTGATGACTAAAACCAATATTACAGCCTCTTTTATTAAGAGAAAAAAAAACTATCTTCTTTGACATTTGAAAATTAACCTGAGAAAGGGAAACATTGACTCCTGGAATTTTATTACCTCGCTATGAATGTTTCTATGTGCAGTCTACTAGAACAACATTGAATATATACTTTAAGAGGTATTTTTATTATTTTTATTTGTGTGTTTGTATGTGTGCGTGTGTGTTTATGTATGTGTGTGGTGCCTAAAGAGATTGTAGATACAAGTATTTGTGATCCTCAGGATATAGGTGCTGGTCACACAACTCAGATTTCTGATAGAGCAGTAAGCAGTCTTTACTATTAATACATTCTCCAGACCCTGAATATATTTTCATAATTATAAAAGTACTAACACTAAGTACTATATGGCTAGCTTCCTTATAAAACTTATGGTAGCCAGCCTAGTAAGTAATTTGTGTAAATAGTCTGTCCTGGTGATTCCATTTTCTCTCTCTTTTTTCTTTTCATTTACTCTTCTCTTATAAAACACACCCAGAACTCAGTTTCCTCTCTCCCGACACACACTTCACACACTTCCCCTTTTTCTCTCAGATCCATTCCTCCTTTGTTTTCTTTCAGAAAAGAGAAGGCCTCCAGGGATATCAACCAAATACAGCAGAAGAAGATGAAATAAGATAAGACACAAACTCTCAGGTCAAGGCTGGAACAGGTAACACAATAAGAGGAAAAGGATCCTGAGAGCAGGCAAGGGAGTGAGAGACACCCTCAGTCCCATTGTTAGAAGTCCTACGAAACCCTCGTGCTAAGTAAACCTAATATACTTAAGGCAGTGAAAATTTAGACTAAAATCGAAACTGTGGATATTTTTTATTTCCTTTAATTTTAGATGGTTTCGGCTTCTCTTCAGTGTGTAAATATATAAAAATATTATGTTAATATTATCCAAAAATATTATTAAACAAACATTAACAATGCCATTCTAGGGAATACAAAGATACCTGGACTTAACTAAGAAGAAAACATGGAAGTTGAAGTAGCCGGACTATCTTCAGCAGTTCATTTAGGCCATGGAACAGGGACTGACAGGTTAGCTCTGAATACCAACTCATCCTTGAAACATGACGTTTTTCTCTTACGTTTCTGCCTGTAAACATTTCACAACATTGAAAGAATAGCATAAGGATTCACAGTTGGAAACAAATAAAATGAAAGAGATTCATCTTGTTTCCATTTTTTTCTAATTGTCTAATGTGAAAGCAAATGGTTGCTATTATCTCCATTATTTGTGGAAAGCTTTGGGTTCTGTAATAAATGTGATAAACATGAACTTCAGGAGTGAAATTTGTAAATGCCCAGAGCACAGTAACAATGACTGAAGAGACAGAGTTCTAGAAGACAAAGAATAATCTTCATCAGATTTTCACATTTCTCCTGGAATGTTTCATGTGGCTGTTCTTTTTATTTTAAACTTCTAGTATACTGATAAAAGTGTAAGTGAGCTACACTTACATTCTATGTCCTTTAAAACTAACAAGTATAAAGAAAAAAGGAAATTTCAATGCTAGATGTATCAATGTACTTTTTAAAATAAAACTGAGTTCTACTTAATCTGCCCTCTGCGTGTGTGTGTGTGTGTGTGTGTGTGTGTGTGTGTGTGTGTGTGTGTGTGTGTTGTGTGTGCACGTGCATATATCTGCATGAAGTAGACATGCATGAAGTACTTGTGGAAGTCAGAGAAGAACCTTGGCTGTCCACTCACTTTATACCTTGTCTGTCTTGTGTTTCACAAAGTACAGCAGGCTATTTGACCAGAGGGTTTCTCCTACCTCTGCTCCCATCTTACCAGAAGAGTGTGAGAATTATTGGCGAATGTTACCATGGCCGAGATTTTTGGTTCCGTCTCAAGGAACTCTGTAGCCAATTTTCTTGTTGAAATATTTTTGGATTGACAGCCCCCAAATAATAACTCAGATACTTGTAATTAATTTTGAAAGCTCAGCCTTAGCATAGATTTTTTTTAATTAAGCCATATTTTTAGTCTATGTTCTGACAAGTGGCTTGGTTGCATCTTCGTTGTACAGGATATTCAAGTTGCTCCAAGTCTGCTGGCTGAATTCATACACCGATACTCCTTCTCTTTCTGCCTCTCTTCACTAGACTTTTCTCTCTGTCTCTCCTCGTAATCCTGCCTGTTCTCTGCTGCCTAGCTATTGGACATTCAGATTTTTTTTTAAACCAACCGCAGTAACACATCTTCACAGTATAAACAAATATTCCACAACAGAACTCAGATTTTTATGTTTATGTAGCAAGCATGTTACACATTGAGCCATTCACTCAGGCTGAAGTTACTTTTATTTATATTAATTACCTTGGCAAATAGCCAGAGAAGGTACATTTGGATAGTTAACTCTTTTTTTTCTTTATGTTAAATGGCTTAAAATTCACAGAGAGCAATAAAATATTATATAATCCTTTTAATACAAAAGTTATTTTAAATTCTAAAGCATCTGATCAAGACTTTAATGTTTAGAAGTTGTTGTGCTACTGCATCTTTAAAGAACATTGTTTTGTTCTCCCAGATGAATGACACAGCCAATGCAGATACTTTTCTTTCTTACTGTTTTTCTCTTCTGTCCTAATCCTGGTTGTGCTATTTGTCATGGTCCGTATGTGACACCTTGCACACAAGAAGAACAGGAGCTTTGATGAAGTATGAGAGGAAAGTACTGTCCAGGCCCTTAACTAGACCATGGAACACAGTTGGCTTGCTGCTTCTGGTTTTGACAGCTGCTCCTGGCTGCAGCTCTGTTGTGAGCACTGGGGCTGCTCCTCTCTCCAGATGCCAATAGTGCTGATGGCAGTTAGGGTTGTGACATGCAGCCAGCCTTGTATATTTCTCCAATTGCAAGAGTACTGCCTTAGAAAGTTAGCTTTCCACACTGCTTTCTCTTATGTTTATTATAAAAAACAAGAGCCAAAGTGATTTTCCTGCCCATCTGTACCATATTAGACATCTGGACAGTTCTGGCCTTGAGTACACATCAATGTGATAAGCTGCAGATCTGTTTTGCTACCTTTCAATAAAAAAACAATCTCTGTACCTATGTTTCTACGAGAAGTCTTTTACCTAAGAATGTAAGAGTCAGTGTAGAAACATTAAAAGGGCTTAAACAGTGAGCTTTTATCAGGGACCTGGTTGAAAGTCAATTATTCATCCAGAAGATTCCCTTCATTTAATAATTCAGTGATACTTAATGTTTTACTCATTGCTAATGCATTGCCTGTTTTTGATAGGAAAGTATCACATTCATTTTCCATATCAGTGTATCAGTTATAAAAATAATTTTAGCTGCATATTCTTGATAAGACTACTATACTAAGGGATTTTTTAAATGTACCTATAAACACTTAAAAATTTATGTACACATGTTTATTGCCAAGTTTCTGGTATTTTCATAAAATACCTAAGATAAGTGACTTAAACAGGGACCCTTAACTCTTAGGCTGGCACCAGCTTGAGTCCCTAGAACTGGATGGTTCATGTTGCAATGCCTATGCATGGTGAGTCAGAACATTGTGGCAGAACAAGAGACTGGGATCCTGACTCAGGACTCATAAACAACTTCCAGGCCACATGCAGAGGCTTGTTTCCATTTTTATTCAATCTGAAACTCACCTTCAGGAAATTCACACCCTTCCTCCATTGAAATTTCACATAAGCATCATCTCTGGAAATTATCTCATAGCACACTCAGAAATATATTTTACTAATCTTCTGGGCATTTTTCAACATAGTTAAGTTGACAAAAAAAGATTAAGCACCATAGATACTTTATGCAAATATTTATACTTCTATGCCTCTATTTGCTTACATCTGTTCTATCCATTATCCCATTTCCTTATCTATTATCATTCAACAGCATGGCCACATGGTCATTATCTATGCATTAATTTTGTTTTGCCTTTATTTTAAAGATTAGCAAATATTCCCTTTTAAGATAGTTGCTTCCCTCTTACATTTTACAGCACCGTAAATGGCTGACTCTTATACTTCCTAATCTTTGTTAGTCTATTCTTCTGGCTCCGTCTTTTCCACCTGACACTTAAAGCTTGGCATTTTTTTGATATTCTTTCTCCATCTGCTTTTGCCATCTTCCTCTATTCTTGGCTGTTACTTTTCTCTGTCACTGCATAATTATTCTCTAAGCCTTATACAATTTAAATTCCTACATCAGTGAACCACTTCCAAAACATGCTTGGTGGTACATACACTACATCTCTCACAGTTGAATAAAACCACAGTTTTATACCACATTTTGGCATAGAAAGTATCTTCCATTTATTTTTAACTTTTTAAAACTCAACTTCTATGTTGTTTTACTATTTTTTTGTCAATAGAACAAAGTGTTATAAATTTAATCATTTAAAAGAACATAACATTTGATTACATTGCAGCTTTGTAGTTTGGAAGTCCAAAATGAATATTCTAGAATCCAGTCAAGGTCAAAGTAAGCAGAATTCCTTTCTTGATGGTGTAAGGGAGGTTTTTTGTTTGTTTGTTTGTTTGTTTTTGTTTTTGTTTTTGTTTTTAATTCCTTTTAAGATTTAAGAGTTGGCATACAATTTCAGTCTGGCCGTCTGCCTGCATCTTTTAGGTAAGTCACAATAGCTCATGTCATCTTTACATGTATCCACTCTGAATTTCCTATTTTTCTCTCCTCTCTCAATCTTTACCCTCTTATTATAAAGATTAACCCTAGGTTATCCAGGGTTTGAATAATTTGTCATAGAATGCACTCCTTAAGTAATTTATTATATCTACTAAACATTTTTTTTTATTTAATGTTGCATAGGCATATATGTAGACATGATGTAGTATGTGAGTTTGGTTGTCTGTGTCAAGGCAGGAGCTTCGTAAAGAGAGTGTTTGGGATGAGGTTACACTGCCATTGCGCACGTTTTGAAATCAAAGAACAGCCTAAGAAATTGGCTCATTCTTTCCACATTGAAAGAGTTCTCTTTGTTGTTAACACTGCATGCAGCAGAATTGATTGCCTGTTAGCTTTCAGAAATTCCTGTCTCTACTTTATAGGATACTTTAGGAACACTGGGATCACAAATAGTTCTTATTGTGTCAGGCTTTATCCAAGCTTTGTCCTCAAGCTTTCAAAGTAAGCACTCATCTGCTTACCCATGTGTTTAGCACTCTGTGATTTCTTAACCCTTTTACCTCAAATATCAACTTGAATTTAACATTTTCTTCTTCTAATTCTCAAAAAAATAGCATAATAGTGAAGGGTGCATAAAAGATTTATAATGAAACCTGTGAGTTTTCAACCCTAAAATTTAAGTAAATTACAATGGTCGTCATCTACAGGTGACTTGAAAATGGAGTGTAGATATCTGCAGTATAGGTAGGGATAGAGGAATTTGGAAAAGGAAAGGAGAAAAGATGGTTAAAGAAAACTAAGGGTATGGGCAGTACCCTCGTTTACACCTACGAGTTCCTAATCTTATTCAAAAAGACAATATATGTATTAAGTTTGAAAAGAAATAGCCTGCATGAGTGGACAATGCTGCTTACAGACAACAAAGATTAACAAATAAAGGTTTCATGTCAGGAATAAAAGACCTCCCAAAAATTATTGGTCAGGGAGGCCACAGGAGCAAGCCTCCCTTCCAAAATTAGGATAACTTAAGATATATCATCAGTAGGTGATAATACGCAATAGCTCTAAATAATGCTCATCTTGGATTCAGGGAATAGAGAATTCGACCTAGAATTGACCATGAAATTCTGTCTGTGATAGGTAGCATAGTACCAGAAGACACTAGATAGGCTGCTGGTTTAGGTATCATACTCAGTAGTCTTTCCCAGAATTGACCTGGGATGTTACAACACTGATCTGTATCCATGGTGTACCCATTGATACATTAGCGGCATTAAGGTTGTGGGAATAACAAACCACTTCCTGTTTAGATTTCTATGTGGTACTATAAAGCTGATCAAAGCCTGTAAGTGGGGTGTCGTAGGCCCTATGGCGGAACCTACTATTGTTTCACTAAATGGTCATGATGTTAAACTGTATTCTGAATCTTTATGTCTATACTGCTCCCAACTCTTGTCAGAGAAGCTTCCATTTTCAGTGTGTATTAGTCAGTATTGAGAATCTTTAAGTGATCAATGTATAGGTATAAATAACTGATCTCAGCTGTGGATGAGCTACAACTCCCATCAAGAAACTTTATAAAATATAGATGCTGGAGGATGAGGTAGAGAGGTATTAAATTTGAATTTCTGGACATGGCATGACTGTTTTAAGCATCAAGTAGTTGTGGTCATTTGCATCCTACCTGCAGAAGATGGAGCCAATCAACATTCTAGCACGGAAGGGGTAGGGTTTTTGATGTACCTTACTTACCAAAGGAACTATTGGCAGTCTTCCCCTTTGAGGGAGGATGAATCTTTTTTTTTGAGTGTGAATATGACTGTGGGTATATTACTCATTTCCTGGTGGATAGCCACACAGTGAAGTGAATTACAGACAGCAGCAATTGGACTTGAAAGCATATTAATAACATTTTTAATGAAGGACATAAACTGAGGAGGAAAATGTGGTATATAACATCTGTGGGAAGTTGTAGTAAGGCAATGGTGAGTAGATATAGTATGTCAAAAGGTACGCAATTTTCAAAGATTAAAATATTTTCAAAATTAGAACTTCAGGAACCCTAATGCTGAAACCTAGAATTGAGGAGAATATGTTTAGGAAAAGCTTCCATGAATGTAATATTTTTGCTTTTAGACTGTGTGTAAAACTCTTGATGGAAATGAATATAAAGTACAGTAAGTTCTAATCAAAAATGTATTTAAAATTAACCAGACAATTAATCAATGATTCAAAAGAAAAGTTTCTCAGTTCCTGACCTAAATAGTAATGCCCACAAGGCTCTTTCCTTACAGTTTCCATTTTCTGCTTCATTGTCTAGTTATACTATTGCAGAAGTAAGATATTCCACTGAGAGAGTCTGAGCTCAACGTACAAAAATAACATTAAAGTCATAGCTCTCCAGCACTCTTCTAATTCACTTCTTAAGTTTCACCTAGCAGTATCTTTTTGGTAAATCATAAGAGACACAAGCTTGGAACCATTCTTAGTTTCTTTTTCTCTAACACATTTAATGTTCTCCTAATTTGTGTTTGTTAGATCTCATTTTATTATGCAGTCAATCCTAACTGCAATCCCCTATTTGTGTTCTTAAGTATTTTAGTGATCTTCCCATTTTTCCTTACTTCTAAGCCATTTTTAACATTTTTAGTTGTAATATATTTTAATTTGGTAATAAATTTTGTGCAATAATGATTTATTCCCTGTTGATTTCTGATTAGTCATATTTATTTATTTAGAAATTTTAAGTATTTATATGAGCATATATTATGGTTGAAAGTGGGGAGCAACTCAAGAAGATCGGGTTCCTCAGATCAGTGCTTTCACAATAGCACACAGGTCAGCCATCTCTGTGGGGCTCTTCCTCATGGTCCTGAAGTTTTGCTCATGTATTTTCTCCTCCCTATTCAGCTGGACAGAAGCCCTATCCTGTGCTTAGATATGAATCTCTGCTTCTACCTCCATCAGTTTCTGGATGAAGGTTTTACAATGCCAATTAGGGTGGTCATTTATTTGATTATAAGAGAAGGCCAGTTTTGGCACCCTCTCCAATATTGCTTATAGTCCTAGCTAGGATCACCTTATGGGTTCATTTGTAGTTATCCTAGCAACAGGTTTCTCTCTAACCCCACAATGGCTCACTAATAAAGATATCCATTTTTTCTCTTTCTCTGTTGTTCACCCATTCAACCATCCCATTCTCTAATATTCTATTCGCACCTCTAATTGCTCTCTCCACCCTTATGATCCCAATTTACTAGAGAACTTCCATATTTGCCCATCCCAGGGGCATACATGAATATCTTTTAAGTTCCTCCTATTACCTAGCTACTCTGGAGTTGTACATTGTAATATTATTTTTTGTTTTACATCAAAAATCAACTTATGAGTGAGTATATACCCTGTCTACCTTTTTTGAGTCTGTGTTATCTTAAGCAGGATGATATTCTTCAGATTCAACCATTGCCTAAAATATATAGGATATCAATTTTTTTCGGCTGATAGTACTTTAAAATGTATCACAAATTTTTATTTTATTCTTCAGTTGAGGGGCATCTAGGTTGTTTCCAGATTCTGACTATTAAGAATAATGCTGCTGTGAACATAGTTGACCTAATACCCTTGAAGTAAGAATGTGCATCATTTGGGTATATGCCCGGTAGTTTTCTTAATGGATGATTAGGCAGATTGATTCCCAATCTTCTGAGGAACCATCATACTTATTTCCAAAGTGGCTATACAAGTTTATGTTTCCACCAGCAGTGAAGGAGTATTGCCCTTACTTCATATCCCCTCCAACATAGGATGTCATCTGTGTTTTTAATTTTAGTCATTCTAAGAGGTGTAAAATATTATCTCAGAGGTTTTTAATTTGATTTTTTCTGATGGCTAAGGATCTTGAGCAGTTTATATATATATATATATATATATATATATATATATATATATGTGTGTGTGTGTGTGTGTGTGTGTGTGTGTGTGTGTCTTTCCATCATTTGAAGTTCTTCTGTTGAGAATTCCCTTATTTTGTCCTGTACCCTATTTTTAAATTGGGTTATTTGGTGTTTTGACCTCTAGTCTTTTCAGTTCACTATATATTTTAGAGATCAGTCCTTTGTCAGATGTAGGGTTAGTGAAGATCTTTTCCCATTCTATACTGTTATTTTGTCTTGTATACAGTGTCCTCTGTCTTACAGAAGCTTCTCAGTTTCAGTAGGTCCCATTAATTGGTTGTTGTTCTTAGTGTCTGTGCTACTATTATTATACTTAGGAAGTGATCACCTGTGTCAATGCATTTAAGGGTATTTCCAACTTTCTTTACTATCAAGTTCAGTGTAGCTGGGTTTATGTTGAGATCTTTGATCCACTTGGATTTGAGTTTTGTGCAGAGTGATAGGTTTGGTTCTGTTTGCATTCTTCTACATACTATCATTCAGTTATGCCAACACCATTTTGTGAAGATACTATTGATGTAGGAATGCCTTTCTGAATGCTGTGAATCTCAATCTTTAAATAAAGGAGCTGTTTTGGCCCTTGACAGGCACCATAGAAAAAGTAGGTAGAGGAATCAGAATAGGTAGGAAAGGAAGGGTAGAGTCAGAGACAGACCGAGCTAAAGCCCAAAGGAGCAGCATGTAAAGAACACAGGCGAGCCACGGGCCACGTGGCAGACAGATTAATAGAAATGGGTTGATTTAAGATGTAAGAGCTAGCTAGCAATGTGCCTAGGCCATAGGCCAAACAGCATGAAGTTAATTTCTGGTAGCCTGAGCAGCAGTAGCAGCAGGCAGCTAAGGGGTCTGTCGCAGCAGGGTCTGGCCTCTGGCCTCCCAGGACCAAGAACCACAATACAACATACTATCTTTTTTTCATTGAATATTTTTGTTGCCTCTTTGTCCAAAATCAAGTGTTCATAGGTGTGTGGGTTAATGTTGTGGTCTTCAATTTGATTCCATTATTCCACAAGTCTGTTATTATGCCAGTACCAGGAAGTTTTTACTATTATAGCTCTATTGTTGTGGGATTCAGGTGTCAGCTGATGGGGTCCAAGGAAGCTTATCCAGGGTCCCGGGCTCCTGGAGGGGGTGTGGCCAAACCCATTGATAAGGGGCTGCTGGGACACTGGGAGGCTCTCTTCCTGGTTCCTGGCTGCTGGAGGGAGGATCCCATCATCCGTCCGTCTGCAGACTCTGGTTCCTGTTCAGGTGCCACTGTAATCTGCTACCTGTACCATGAGTGTTGGTTTATATTTTAATAAATATCTATCTGATATCGGTGTCCTTGTGGGTAAACTCCGCCTACATCTGGCACCCAACGCCCCGGGCTGGCGGACCCGCGGGTCGGGCTTAGAACGCACTCAGCTCAGGTTTTGGGGTGTGGGCGGGTCATACCCAGCCCCATGCGGGTTTGGTTCTGAGCGGTGACCTCCAAACGGCTGAGGCCTCTCACCCAGCCACGCGACCCGCGTTCCCACCCCCCCACGTTTGATTCTGTTTGATTCTGCCGTGCGCGGTCGGTATCTCCGCCTATCAACCAGCCGCGCGGCCGGGGCCCCACTGCCTACCCAAAAACTGCAGATTCAAGCAGCTGTCTTGACTTGTGAGACTTTGCTTTTCCCAGGAATTCTATTCTGCCCGCTGAGACCCTTTAACACCTAGGATCTGTGAATAGCATGCTGAGTGTCTCTGCATCTGCCATACAGCAGGGCACTAAACGTTATTGTGACATCTTCTGACCACACAGCATCATTGCACCTGGATTGAGGTAATGGCTGACAACTATTCTTTTGAGGAATTCGGTATATATTTTTCCATGATGGTTGACAAGTTTTTAAATGAGTATCTTGAGGTATTCAATACCCCAGTTTTACTATTTTTTGGTCTGTTTCTGTATGTTGTGTTCCACAATAGACGGGTGATGACTGAGGTCACGAATTCAAACCTTCAATTACAGTCCAAACTTGGTATTATAGAATTATCAAACGCTACACTGTCAGATGACGTTAAGCAGATGCAGAACTTAAATCGGCAGCTGTTGTCCAACGTATGTGAATTACAGCTCTCAAACTCTGCTATGTCAAAGACGATAGATACTCTACAAATTGATTACAACAAGCTTTCTCGTTATGACAGCACTATACGAGAACAATATAAACTCTACGTAACTGATGAGAACAAGAAACTTGTTGACCACATTAATAAAGTGGACGAGAAAATCATTAATTATGTTAATGATGTAGATCTCAAAATTGCTGACTCGGCGAGGTCTTTAGAAGGATTACTTCATCAAGAAAGTCAAACTTTGAGACAGATGGTATCCGAAATACAAGAATTTGTACCTGCAGTGTCCAAATTCCAGGAATGGGAATCCGTAGTGTCCAAAATCCAAGAATGGGAACCAATTATATCCAAAATGAAAGAATGTGGGGACCATATTGCAACACTACAAAAGGGCAATGATACATCTTATGCTCAGAACAGTTCAGGTCAACCCCCAATGGGGTGTTATGGTACTGGAAATACTTTACATAAAGTTGTAAACATCACGGGGATACCTCCTTCACCACCACTATTGTTCCCAGCTACTATTCAGACCAAGATGGCACCAGGGGGTTCCTCAGAATATGTAGAGTATAGTTATGAGCCACTACATATGAAAGACATCAAAGATTTTAAAGAGGCAATATCCATGTATGGTATTCACTCTACTTATGTAAAGCAGCTCCTGAATTCATGGTCTGCAAAAAACCGAATCCTCCCCTTCGATTGGATGCAGCTAACGGCTGCTGTCTTGGACCAAAGTCAAAACTTGCAGTGGAGAAGCTGGTTTAGAGAGGAAGCCAGGACCTTAGAACACCAAGGAAGAATTAGGGGTTTCTTTGCTTC
This sequence comes from Phyllotis vaccarum, assembly GCA_033318265.1. NCBI lineage: Eukaryota > Metazoa > Chordata > Mammalia > Rodentia > Cricetidae > Phyllotis > Phyllotis vaccarum. Next base: position 89,929,564 of record JARWLC010000001.1, on the reverse strand, counting down.
TCAGGACCAAATCCTTGGTGAAGGAATGTTTGCTGACGTGAAGACTCAAACTACTTATGACGAACATACTTTATTGCTATGCCGTACGGCCGCACTTAATGCATGGGAAAAGATTTTAGACCCAGGTCAAAAAGTTGAGCATTATGCTAAGGTCAAACAAGGTTTGAAAGAGCCTTATACTGACTTTCTACACAGGCTTACCACGGCTGTAATAGAGCAATATCAGATCCAGAAGCTAGAAAGCAAATAATACTTTCTCTGGCCTTTGATCATGCTAATCCGGAATGTAGAAGAATGCTTCTGCCTTTAAAAATCAGAGCCGCACCTCTAGAAGAATGGATTCAATATACAATCAATGCTGAACCTCTCCATAGTAATGAAGACAATTGGGTAGACCAAGCCATTGATAAAGTAAGGAAAAGGAACCAAGGAATCACTTGTTTCAACTGTGGTAGACAAGGCCATGTAAGACGAAACTGTACACAAAGTACTCTTGGAAACGATGCCAGATCTAGGTTTAATTCGAACAGAAAGCCATTGCCTTCTGGATTATGCAGAAGATGTGGCAAGGGACGGCATTGGACCAATGAATGTAGATCTACCAGAGATAAAGAAGGCAACCCTCTGCCATCGGGAAACGCCTTTCGGGGCTTCCCCCGGGAAGCCCCCCAAAATCAGACTCCAAATTCGAGGATGGTGAGATCATATCCAGTCGTAGTAGAAGACCAGCATTCTCAAGATGAATAGAACACCCAATACCTGATCTTGAAAAACATACAATATCAGATGATAACATAAATTCAAAAGAAGATTCAGAAACTCCAAAGAAAATTACGAAACGAATATTTTGGCAGACTTCGATAAATGAACAAAGACCAAAATTGGGGGTACGGATAGACAATATTTATATCCAGGGTTTAGTCGACACGGGGGCTGATGTTTCGATCATAACCCCACGGTCCTGGCATCCGAGATAGCCTTTATAGACAGTAGATATCCAATTTCTGGGTATTGGAACAATATCTCAGGTGAAACAGAGTGTGAGGTGGCTTGAATGCATAGGACCAGAAGGTCAGAAAGGACGGTTGAAGCCATATATGGCTGATATAGCAGTGAATCTGTGGGGTCGCGACCTCCTAATGCAATGGAATACCCAGATTAAAATCCCTCCTGGTTATGATGTCAGCCGGAGGCTCAACTATGTTTCCAAAAATGACAAAAATTCACCAGCCATTCAAGTTGTACAAAAGAATCGCCCTCTTAATAAGACACTCACAGCACTGCCTTTGAAATGGTTAACGGAAAAGCCTATTTGGGTTCAACAATGGCCTTTGACAAAAGAAAAACTTCAGGCTTTGGAACAGTTGGTACAGGAGCAGTTACAGGCTCAGCATATTGAAGAATCAACCAGTCCGTGGAATTCTCCTGTTTTTGTTGTCAAGAAGAAATCTGGAAAATGGAGGATGGTGACAGATTTAAGAGCAATTAATAAGGTGATTCAACCTATGGGCTCCTTACAATCTGGTATTCCCCTGCCTTCTCTGCTACCTAAAGGATGGCCTATTACAGTTATTGACTTGAAAGATTGTTTTTTTACCATACCTTTACAGGAACAAGACAAAGAGAAATTTGCTTTTACAGTGCCTACGCTTAATAATTCAGGGCCAGCTAAGAGGTACCAATGGAGAGTCCTGCCCCAAGGAATGTTAAATAGTCCCACCTTATGCCAATATTTTGTACAACAACCACTAGAAATACTGCGCAAGCGCTTCCCACAATCTATCATTTACCATTATATGGATGATATTTTGTTGGCAGACCCAAACCCACAGACATTAGAAACATTGTTTGAAGAACTACAGAAAGTATTGCCTAATTGGGGACTGCAAATTGCTCCAGTAAAGGTACAGAGGGGAGATTCTATCAATTATTTAGGATATAAGATAGGTTTACAAAAAATTAGACCACAAAAGGTAAAATTAAATAGAGATAAATTGAAGACTCTTAACGATTTTCAAAAGCTACTAGGAGATATTGCTCATATACGGCCCATGATTGGTATAAAGAACTATGAACTAGTTAATTTATTCAAGACTTTAGAAGGTGACAAGGGTTTAAATAGTCCAAGAAAACTATCTGATGAGGCCGAGAAAGAATTAGAGTTGGTAGAAAGAAAACTTCAAGAAACACATGTGGATCGTGTGGATCCAGACCTGGAATGCATACTTGTTATTTTACCCTCAAGACAATCTCCAACAGGAATCTTAATGCAAAGAGAAAGGATCATATTAGAATGGATATTTCTGCCACATAGGCCAAGCAAAAAGATGAAGACATATATCGAAAAAATTGCTGATCTGATTTTTAAAGGTAAATTGAGACTCCGCCAATTGACTGGAAAGGACCCTGCAGAAATTGTTGTGCCTCTGACTAATGAAGAAATTGAACGATTATGGGCAGACAGTGAACCTTGGCAAAAGGCTTGCAGTGACTTCTTAGGATAAATTAATAATAAATATCCCCAAAACAAGAGAATTCAATTCATAAAGGAAACTAATTGGATCTTTCCTCGTGTAGTACAGGATGAACCAATTTCTGAAGCCCCTATATTTTATACAGATGCAAACAATTTAGGGAAGGCTGGCTACAAGTCTGAAAACCTAACTAAAGTGGCTCAGAGCCCTTATAACTCTGTTCAAAAGTCAGAACTATATGCGATTATTATGGTGTTGTTGGATTTCACAGAACCTCTTAACTTAATTACTGACTCTCAATACGCAGAAAGAGTTGTTTCACATATTGAAACTGCTGACTTCATTCACGATGATACAGACTTGACCTTACTATTCATACAACTACAAGATATCATCAGAGGTAGGATACATCCTATGTACATAACACATATCAGGGCACACACGGGCCTCCCAGGCCCTCTAGCGCAGGGTAATGAGGAAATAGATCGGTTGCTAATAGGAAGCGTGCTAAAGGCCACAGAATTTCATGAAAAACATCATGTTAACAGCAAAGGGCTGAAGAAGAGTTTTCCCATCACTTGGATTGAAGCAAAGGAAATAGTAAAAAAATGTGACACTTGCTCTTTCTATAACCAACCATCTTTACCTGCAGGAACTAATCCTAAGGGTACACACGGAAATGAGATATGGCAAATGGATGTGTTTCACTTTCCAGAATTCGGAAAGGTGAAATATGTACATCATACTATTGACACCTATTCTGGAATGCAATGGGCGACTGCCCTGAGTTCTGAAAATGCTGATGCTGTACTTACTCACCTTTTGGAAGCCATGGCCATAATGGGAATTTCCACTCAGATTAAGACTGACAATGCCCCAGCTTACGTCTCCCAAAAAATGAAGATAATTTTTGCATACTATGATATAAAACATATTACGGGGATACCACCCAATCCTACAGGACAGGCAGTCGTGGAGAGATCTCACCGCACATTAAAAGAGATGCTTTATAAACAAAAAAAAGAAATGAAAAAACCCAGAGAGAGGTTGCATAGTGCCTTATTGACTTTAAATTTTCTTAATGCTGATGAAAAGGGAACTTCAGCTGCTGAGAGACATTGGGTAGTAGAGAAATCTTCTGAGTTAAATCAACCCATTTACTTCAAAGATGTGTTGACTTCCGAATGGAAGCCAGGGTATGTGCTTCGATGGGGTAGGGGTTTTGCTCTTGTTTCAACAGGGACAGAAAAGATATGGGTACCGACAAAACTAATAAAAGCCCGCTTGGAAAAGGAGTCTCTTCCTGAATAAGAAAAGTAACTGCTCATCCTTGACATGACAAACGGATGCGTGGTAAGGAAAACACACTTAACAAACCTGGGGCAGGGTCTCTCAGTTTTGTCTTTACAGGAAAATGGATACAACTATTTTTACGGCATTGACTAAACATTGAATAATTACTCACCTGCAATAGAAGACAGACTGAGGATTAAGGAATGTACAAGACGGACTACGAGACCAACTGATACACACATGCACTACTGGGTAATTTCTCAATTTTTACTGCTTTACATCTTGCATCTACATCTCAAAAAAAAATGGTCCTGATTTGACTATTAATAAGGCTGGATTTGGATTGGGAACTTGTGGCTTTCTCCCTCTCTAAACCCAAGCATATTGGTAAAGGAATATGAAAAATTCTGTCTCACATCATAAAAGCCACCTGGTGTGAGACAGAAGGCAAAATATTTAGGGACCAATATTACTGTGACTTCATCTTAAACCTTGTTCCTCCCTGTTTCTGTACCTCTCAAACATCTCATTCTGTCTGCTTCCAGTCTCCTAAAGTCATGAAAGATATAAATATCTTTTGAATATCGACAATGCTTAAGTTTTCCACTGTAAATAACATTTCCTTCTATCAGCTATCTACAAAGAATCTGGAACCGAGATGGGGCCTCCACCGGAACAACTCCTGCTAGAAAAACAAAAATAAAAGAAAGAGTATGAGAGAGAGAGAATAAGAGACAGATAGACAGACAGCAGAGACAAAAATAGAAAAATCAAGAACCTGGTGCGCACCAATCAATAATTGCTTTCAAGAAATAGATTATTCAAAAACAGCTGCAAGATAGCTCCTTATGATTATCCTTCAGATCACACTGCTAATTAAGTTTCCAGATGGAGTTAACCACTATCCTAAAAATGGTTATAGATGTATGTGGTCAGTCCATTAAGAACTAACCATTGTTTTAGCTTTTACAGGATCCCAAAGAGATGCCATCGCCCTTAAGTCAGCAGGAAGCAACCTTATAAACGACTACGCCCCCTTTCCCAATAAGTTTTATGCTCCAAAGGTTGTGGGTAAAACTGGGTAAAAGACAAAACTATAATATAGCATCAGAGATCTTTTTTTGTAGAAGAGAGGGGGAATAGATAGGATAGATAAAGGTAGACTGTTCTACCTACCTATACTTCATTTTAGCTGAATGTATGGGCTAAGCTAAAGACAATTTGCACTGTCATAGATATCTGTATATTGATACTAATGCAAAATCATTTTATATGTTTAATTGTGATAATTTGTACATTGGTACAAAGTTTAATCTGAGATTGTTTTATGTAACCAAAGCAATTTGTACTTCGATATAAATCTGAATCTGTAACTATTATGTAAAGCTGAATTTGAAATTGCTATATTTTATGTATGCTTCTACCTTTGTTTAAAATATTTGCACATCATTGTCATGAATACTATGCAATTACTACCTTCATTTAACTATACTAGATATAATGTATGATTGCACTAGTTATGATATATGCACAAGATGTTTTATATACCTCTGTTTGGATGATATATATGTATTTACATGTCTAAAATGCTGTGGACACTTTACCTGGTAAAATACCCCTGGCTAATATTCGATAGTTCTACTAAGGGTCATTGTTCTGAGATTGTACACCCCTTATATAGGTATTCTAATTTTTAGTACAGGGTTTATTCCTTAAGACGATAAGATCTGCAGTCAACACTATTTAAGGTACCATATCCCAGTCATGTCAGATACAGGTTAGAATATCATAGATGAACAAGAATCTTCAACCGTTTCATAGACCCAGAGAATATGGCATTTAACATTTAAAATTCGGCCACGAGAGACACGACGACTCCTGGTGTCACTGCTCCCTTCTCGAGATGGTGTTGAGCCTCAAAGATACTCCTTTGGAGTTGGTCCTTTTGGCAAAAAATGGCCGGCTGAGTAAGGAACTGTCCTTACCTTGATTGCTGACAGTACACACATGATGTCAAGCTGGATGAACAAGTTGATAGATGGAGACTGACGAAACCTGCCTAGACAGGATAAGACAGTCCCTTCAAAATTGTTCTGCTTGTGAAAAGATCTGTCAGATGCCATAGGCCTATAGCCAATCCGATAGATGCTCTAATGGTACACAAATCCAGAGGTGATTGTCCAGGTAGCTGTGTTGCTGTCCTCTCCCAAATTTTGGAAGGAGCTGCTTCCATGTATTTCTGTCTTTCAGACAAATTCACCTTCCTTCTCAGGTCTTGAAGAGGTTGAAGAATAGATGTTTAAGGTTTTCACCCTAGTCTCCCTTAGATAAGAACACTCGGGTGTTAGATTCTCACTTTCCCAGATTAACCCTTTAAAATAATCTATACACCCTACTATCTACCAATATTCTAGAACTATTAGATGTACCTTATATAAGTTATGCTTTGATTAGCAATTGTACTTTAACCTCTCCTAGATACTACCTCATAATAATTCCTACTGTACATAGTCTTAGTTTAGAACCTTCTTAGTTAGAAAAAGGGGGGAGATGTTGTGGGATTCAGGTGTCAGCTGATGGGGTCCAAGGAAGCTTATCCAGGGTCCCGGGCTCCTGGAGGGGGTGTGGCCAAACCCATTGATAAGGGGCTGCTGGGACGCTGGGAGGCTCTCTTCCTGGTTCCTGGCTGCTGGAGGGAGGATCCCATCATCCGTCCGTCTGCAGACTCCGGTTCCTGTTCAGGTGCCACTGTAATCTGCTACCTGTACCGTGAGTGTTGGTTTATATTTTAATAAATATCTATCTGATATCGGTGTCCTTGTGGGTAAACTCCGCCTATACTCTATAGATTAGCTTGAAGTTGGGAATAGTGATTCCTCCTGAAGTTCTTTTATTGAGCAGGGTTGTTTTGGCAATCCTGGGTTTCCTTTTATTCCATATGAAGTTGAGTATTGTTCTATTAAGGTCGGTAGTAAAAATTGTGTTGGGATTTTAATGGGATTTGCATTAAATCTTTATATTGCTTTTGGTAAAATTGCCATTTTCAACTATGTTGATCCTAGGAGCATGGAAGATCTTTCCCTTTTCTGATGTCCTGTTCAATTTCTTTCTTCAGTGATTTAAAGTTTTTGTCAAATAGGACTGCTATTTCTTTGGTTAGAGTCATGCCAAGATATAATGCTATTTCCACCTAGTATAAAGGGTGATGTATCCCTTATTTCTTTTTCAGCCCTTTTATCCTTAGCATATAGGAGAACTATTGATTTTTTTTTTCAGTTAATTTTGTACTCTGCTATATTGCTGAAGGTGTCTTATGCTGTATGAGTTCTTTGGTAGAATTTTTTGGGTCACATGTATACAATCATATCCTCTACAAATAGAGAGTTTGACTCCTTCCTTTCCAATTTGTATCCCCTTAATCTCCTTTTGTTCCCTTATTGCTTTAGCTAAAACTTTGAGAGCTATATTGTATAGATAATAAGAGAGAGGACAACCTTGTCTCGTTCCTGACTTTAATGGGATTGCTATGAGCTTCTCTCCATTTTGTTTGATGTTGGTTGTTGGCTTGCTGTATATTGCTTTATTATATTTATACATTTTCCCTGTATTCCTGATATCTCCAGGACTTTAATCATGAAGGAGTGCTTGACTTTGTCAAAGGCTTTTTCAGTATCTAAGGAGATGATTATGTTTTTTTTTTTCTCTCAGTTTGTTTATATGATGGATGATGTTCACAGTTGTTCATATGTTGAACCATCCCTGTATTTCTAGGATGAATCCTATTTGATCATGGTGGATGATTTTTTGATATGTTGTTAGATTCATTTTCCAGAATTTTATTGAATATTTTGGGGTCAATATTTTTGAAGGAGATTGTTCTGTAATTCTCTTTCTTTGTTGTATCTTTGAGTGACTTGGGAATTAGGGTGATTGTGGCCTCATAAAAAGAGTTTGGCAATGTTCTTTCAGTTTCTACTGTATGGAACAGTTTGAGAAGTATCGGTATTAGTTCTTCTTGAATGTCTGATAGAATTCTGCATTGAAACCATCTGGTCCTGGTGTTTTTATTATTGTTATTATTTGGAGACTTTTAATAACAGTTTCAATTTCCTTTGGGGTTATAGGTCTGTTTAGGTTTTTATTCTGATCTTGACTTAATTTTTGGTAAGCTGTCCATTTCTTTTCAGTTTTCCATTTTAGTGAAGTATAGATTTTTAAAGTATGACCTGACAATTCTCTGGATTTCCTAGGTGTTTGTTGTTATGTCCACCTTTTCATTTCTGATTCTGTTAATTTGGATCTCTCTCTCTCTCTCTCTCTCTCTCTCTCTCTCTCTCTCTCTCTCTCTCTCTCTCTCTCTCCTTTTTGGTTAGTTTGTATAAGGATTTATCTATCTTGTTGACTTTCTTAAAGAACCAACTCTTTGATTCATTGATTCTTGGTATTGTTCTCTTTGTTTCTATTGTATTGATTTCTGCATTAAGTTTGATTATTTTGTTCCATCTACTCCTTCTATGTGAATTTGTTTCTAATTGTTTTAAAGCCTTCATCTGTGCTGTTAGGTCTCTTGCTTGAGATTTCTCCAGGTTTTTCAAATAGACCTCTATTGCTATGTGTTTTCCTCTTATCACTGCTTTCATTTTGTCCCTTAAGTTTGGGTATGTTGTGGATTCATTCTCATTAAATTCTGGGAAGTGTTTGATTATTTTCTTAATTTCTTCTTTGACCCAGAGGTGGTTCATTGAGAGATTTCACTTTCCATGACTTTGTAGCATTTCTGTGATTTTGTTGTTATTGAACTCTAACTTTAGATCATGGTGGTCTGATATAATATAAGTAGTTATTCCCATATTTTATATCTATTGATATTTGTTTCATGACTGAGTATGTGCGTGGTGATGTGTTGTATATTTAATAAAACCAGTCTGAAATATCAGAGAAGAGATCTACCCACAGTCAATCCAGAAGGATCAGAGAGTGATAACTCACACCTTTAATCCCAGCACTGGGAAAGACCAGCAGTAGTGATCTAAACCTGACCAGAAGTGCTGACCTATTTCTTTAATCTTATTTGATTTGAGTTTGAGGCCAACTTGGTTTACAGGGGAAGTTCCAGTTTCCCATGCAGGCAGTAGTGATGTCATGCCTTTAATCCCATAACTCCAGAAAAAGAGATCTTTCTTTGTTTCTGTGAGTTCAAGCCTAACCACCAAATAGTAATAGCCCATGTCTTTAATCTTACCACACATGTGAAGCAACTAGGCAAAGAAGGTATTTAATGCAGGTATAGGAAGACAGAGGAGGCAGTAGAAGCCACAAAGAATAAGGCTGAGGAAGCTGGAAGACAGCTGGGTGATATCTGACTGTAATTTTCCTCTCTATGATATTTCAGCCTTTCCCCAATGTCTGTCTCTGAGTTTCCCTTATTACAACCAGAGTTCATGCTATATATGTGCTCAAATTTAGAAGAAGTTCCACGAGGTGCTGAGAAAGATGTACATTCCTTTGTTTTGGGATGGAAGGTTCTGTATATATCTATTACGTCCATTTGGGCCGTAACATATGTTAGATCCCTTATTTCTTTGTTGAGTTTCTGTCTGGTTGATCTATCCAAGTGTGAGAGTGGGGTATTGAAATCTCCCATTATTTGTGTTTGGGATTTAAGCTTTAGTAGTATTTCTTTTATATATGTAGGTGCCCTTGTATTGGAGGGATACATATTAAGGACTGAGACCTCATTTTGGTGGATTTTTCCTGAAATCACTAAGTAATGTCTGTTCAGGTATCTTTAGATTGATTTTAGTTTGAAGTCTATTTTGTTAGTTATTAGGATGGCTACACCAGCTTGCTTCTTAGGACCATTTGATTGGAAAGTCTTTTCCCAACCCTTTATTCTGAGACTGTTGTCTGTCTTTGAAGTTGAGATGTGTTTCTTATAGGCAGCAAAAGGATGGCTTCTGCTTTTGTAACCATCATGTAAGAATAGGTCCTTTTATAGGTGAATTTAGTCCACTGATATGAAGGGATATTAATGATCCATGATAGTTATTTCCTGCTATTTTTGTGATAGCTTGGGTTTATTTCCCTTCTTTGGGTTTTTTTTTTTTTTTTGTGGGATTATTGTTTGTGGTTTCCTGAGTGTATCTGGTTTTCTTATATTGGAATTTTACCTCTGACATAAATTCCTTTTGAAAATTACAAAGTTGTCCTTTTATCCTCTAGTGGTTTTTGGTTTTTTTAAGTGTCATTTTAGTGGCCCAATTTATATTCTGCTTATGAAATTATTTCTTGTATTTTAACACAAAAAATTGGATTAATTTTCAATAATTTCCACAGTTCCCTTAGTACTTTGTCAAATAACTTATTAGAGAAACTGACAAGATGAAATTATAATTTGGAGATTATCTGGTTAGTTCTGTTTGACCGTTGCCAAGGGAAATAGCAAAAGATGAAAGCACCGCAGAGTACAATTGAATGCATCAAATCAATTGAAAACATCAGAGTAGCATCAAAAGCCCATGGCTCATTTTCAGCTAACACCACAAGCTATAAAATTTGAATTCAAATTATAATCATAGTATGTTATATAATCAATCATTCTTTCCAACTTGAATATGAAAATATAAACCATTTAAGAAACAAATACAGTGCTTTTGAAATTAAACAAGGCAATTTCCTGTGGTTATTTGCATTTTCCCTTCTTACTTTTCAAAATATACTTCTACTTTTATGTTTCAAATTAACAATATACATTTTATGTATGTATAAGTTTTTTATTATTAAAGAAGAATCCATTAATGACAATGTTGTGAAACATTGTGATTTATACATAAAATGTCTTTTGTAATTAGTCAGGGCTAGTGAATTCATGGAATTTAGAGGAAAACCTATGACTGCCCCGTTACTGATCTAATATAATCCCTAAGTACATTCTCAACTTTGGTTCTTACATCCACAGATAACTGTCATTGCAAGCTTTCATTAAGGAAACTTCTATTACATTACAGAAAAATACAACCAATCAAAATGTAGTGCTGTGGAACCTAGTCCCAAGCGATGTATCTACAATACAATTCCTTTACCTAAGTCTCTGGGGAGGTGGTGGAAGTTGGTGCAAAGATCTTTAAAAGCAAGAGTAACAAAGTTTGCCGTAATTTTTTTTTTCTAGAAATATCAGAAACAATATCCCTAAAGTCTTACCTGCATGGCTCCCTGAACATGAGCTTAACAAGAACATGAGACATGTAAAAGTAGATAGAGAAATGCCCATAAGGCCTCGGCTCTTGACAATGGACCACAGATATCTACAGAATGCTGAAAGTAGAAGGAGCAGTCTTCTCCAGGGAATAAATAACATACCAATTGTTTTTCCTATATCAAATGGTCATCCCTGAAAAAAAAATATTTATACATGTATGTATACGCATGTGTTTATAGTATGTGTACATATATGTAACATGATTATGAGTTCAGAATATGTGTGTGTGTGGTCTGTATACATGTAAGGATAATTAATGGGAAAAGAAGCCATGAATTTTTTTTATCAGTTTTTTTTCATTTATTGCACATACTGATCACAGATTTTTTATCAGTCCTCTTCTCCCATTACTTTCCCCTTCCTGTCTCCCATAAAGTCTCCCCATCCACTTTTTCATCTCCATTAAGAGAAGGCCCAACTTTGTGGTCATCAACAAAGCATGACACACCAACTTGAGACGGAACCAATCTGCAATGATGACCCCAGCTAAAACTCCTAGCTGTGATGGAGAGAGTGCTTCAACTGACAACCTTCTCTAAGAAGATTGGTGAATATACCAATAATCATCAGAGAGCCTTCATCTAGTAACTGATGGAAGCAGATTCAGAGGTCCATACCAGGCACTGAGGTAAGCTCTGGGAGTCCCTGTTCAAGTGAGGGAAGAGAGAAAGTACAAGACCATGATTTTTTAATAGCACAAGAAAGAGTAAATGAGATGGTATAAAGGAAGGAGAGGAAGGAGAAAAACATTTTAATTATTTTATAATCTCAATTTTTAAGAAATATAATGGAAATATGATTGCAATAAACCTAGAAATCTACTCAATGAATTTATATTATCAATTTTGCATCCTAATGTGGGAATGTCTTTCTATATGTTGTGAATAAAGGACTGTTTTGGCCATGGCAGACACTGTAGAGGTAGGCGGAGGAATCAGAGCATAGGTTCAAGAAAGAGGGCAGAGTCAGAGACAGATTGAGCCAGATGCCCAAAGAAGAAACATGTAAAGAAGGACATGGGTTGAGTTAAGATCAAAGAGCTAGCTAGCAATATGCATAAGCCATTGGCCAAACAGCATGAAATTAATATAAGCGTCTGAGTCATTTTGGGGGACCTAAGCAGGGACAAGCAGCTAAGTGGTCTGGGACTACAAGTCTGTGGGTCTGGACCTCTGGCAGGGGTCTGGACCTCTGGCAGAGGGCTAGAAACCTCAAGGTGACAGCATCCTTTGTTTATCATCCTGGGATGAAGAATGGACAGCTATGATGAATACGACAGTTCAGTGCCTGTAAGATTAGTCATGTGGAGCTGCCTCAATCACTGCAATCAACCAGACTCCTATTCAAGAAAAATCTTGTCTGTAAACACAGCTGAGCCCTGTGCTTTGTATACTCACTATACTGATTTGTTCTACATACAGTGGTGAGAAAATGTTTGGATAACTCATTTGGTCTCTTTACCTACTTTTCCATTCTTCAAGCCAAAATGTTTGTATTTATGGTAACATAGTCTGGATATCTTATGCCAATAAAATATCCCTTCTGTACATGCTCCCAAATTTGAATCACTATAATAATTTTACCTTTATTATGTGAATTAAGAAAATTGTGTTCCACTGCCTCTTATCACTTGGCAATGTTAAATTTAGAAGTTCTAGATAACTCAAAATAGAGAAAAGTACAACAAATTTAAGTGTTTACTCAAAGAGAAGAAAAGACTCTTAGATTGAAAGCTTGATACCCAGATATGGACACTACTTTGAGACATAATTTAAACTTTAGAAATTAGATTTACTTGAAAAAAAAGCATGTCATTGGGAACAAAATTCTATAGTTATAATAAAAGATTTACCCAGTGTTCTTCCTCTGTACTTCCTGGATATCAGTTTGTGAATTCAGACTAAAACTTCTAAAACTGAGCCCAAATAATATAGTACTTCCTATGTTCCCCCCCCTCAGGTAATTCATTACAGTGTTAAAAAAAACCTAAAAAGAAAAATGATATTATATTAGTGGTATTTTTCTCTGCAGTGTTTAAGTATGACTATTTCTAGGCATTTAGAATGTGTTTGTTTACAAAAGAAACTTTGAAACATTGAGGCAAAGTGTTATAGGATGCTATGAGAAAAGATTACTGGAAATAATTGTAGATATGCAAAATGTCAGAGTATCAGTAGAATCATAGCTGTTCTCAAGTTTGCGATGAGAATGTAGAATCCATTGAGAACTGGATAAAAGCTATGAATTTTAGTCTTACATGTACTCATATGTAGTGAATAACTTGAAAATTTCTGGGATCCTAACTTTAAATGTTACAGAATAATTAGTTTGTCAGAAGAATCTTAAGGAAAAAAAATGCATTCAGAGTGGGATAAATATGGTCTTACCATCTGCCTTAAACAAGGTTTACAGTGAGAATCAGGGACAACCGTAAGAACAGAGAGGTTTTAATATATGATCTAACTTGGAAAGTAGCAGATTGAATGCTATGGATAAGAAGAACGTACAGATAATGTATGACTGTTAAAAAAAAAGAGCAAGTTGTAGAACAACTTACGTGCTATCTTGCAGAGGCAATTTTGGTGATGAATTGAGGCCACCAACCATGAAAATGGCATATTGAAACATTTATGTATGCTCAAAATTTCATGGACATTTCAGGATTCATAATTCTGAGTTATATTAACACATGTATTTCTGACATATTTTATAGAACCAAATAATTTCCTAACTGAAACTTCTTTCTTATATACTAGACATTCTTGTTCTGCTTCTTTGAGTGTATCCTCTAGACAAAATTTGTTTTATATCCTGTAAAAGAAAGAATTAAAAGCTATTTATATACTACTAAGAAGGTTGCCTAGCTTTCATACTCAACTTTAACATATCTCTTAATGCCTCTCAGCCTTTGGACACATCATTATGAAACATTATTTGAGCTGAGAAACATCAATCCAATCATAATATATAATTACTTTAACATTTCCTCCAAACTCATGATATATCTTGCTAGTTTAGTTGTATATAATAAATAGTACTTCATCTTCTTTCCCACAAACATGAGATTCAATAATTATACCACAGACATATGAAGGGAGCTATTTGTACTCATAATTATTAATAAATTCTTAGTTACCTAAGTATCAGGTAATCTATTATTACCTGATACTTAGGTAAATACCTAAGGAAAAATAGGAAAAATACCACTAATATAATATCATTTTTCTTTTTAGGTTTTTTTTAACACTGTAATGAATTACCTGAGGGGGGGGAACATAGGAAGTACTAAGGTAATTTATTATTAAAAAATAAATAAATAAATATTTATTTATTTTTTGTTCCTTTGGAAATACATGCTATATGAGTAATATTCTTACAGGACAATTTCAAATTGCTAAAAAAAAAAAATTAAAAAGGAATGCATTGGAAAGGGTAAAAAACTCACCTGTGAAAGGTCTCAATGAAGATTTCAGCCAAGCACTTCTATTAATTATTTTCAAGATTATAATTACATCATTTCCCCTTCCCTTTCCTCCCATCATATACTTCCGATTACCCCTTCTGTCTTTCTTTAAAATTCTTGGCTTCTCTTTCTCAATTATAGTTACATATTCATATGCATATGAGTATATCACCATAGGAGAGTTCCTAGGAATTGTCCTGATTAGTACAGGCACTATTTGTATTTTTTTTTAAATGCATCTAATGCCAACATTCTTGAGAAACAGATTACTGTATGTAAGTGGCTTGCTTAGGCTAAGATAATTGTGAAGAAAATTAATTGCTGAGGCTGTCTGGTAGCTAGGACAACAGGCCTCTGAGTCTTGAAAGCAGGTTTTATGCTCACATCCCTATGCAAATCTCTAACTCCCATTTATATCACTTTATTGTTTAACTAGCATTTAGAAGATGCTGGAATCACTAGACCTTGATTAACCTCCTATTAGATTTTTCGTGTCATAAAATCCTATTCATTTAATCTGTAGGGGGTCTCTGAAAACAGCATGTCCAGTCAAGTGCAGATCTGCAAGAGTTAAGAAGACAGTTTTTTTTCAATACATCTCAGGAGCTGGTGTTGGTTCAAACTTTGAGTGTCTGATTCCAAGTAGTTTAAGCACATTTAAGTACAGAACAATTTTCCAGGGGAAAAAATGTTGGTAATAATTAATTCAATACGAAGTGTACAACAAAGCATAATAAATGACTACATTGAAACACTTTATAAAGTACAAGTGGTATCTCTATAAAGATGAGTTCTATAGATCTGCAAACTCATGATAAGGGTCTGGGGGAGGATCTCATGTACTCTCAGCTACACTTAGAGTGCAAAGGTTACCAGACTATTGACTGTAAAAGGTCCAAGACTTCTGGGCTTACACATTACCTCCATTTGAAGGGACAGTCCAAGGTGAGACAACCATCCCTGGTTCCCAAGGACCCCTGGGCCTCATATATTAATCAACACACACACACACACACACACACAGAGACACACACAACCTGATTGCTACATAGCATGAAAGAAATAACCTCTCCAATATATGTTAAAAATCATATTAATATTTTGTAAAATATATAAAGAGATATGGTTAGCTATTTACTTTCAACCACATTCATATTATTTGTCTTTTAACTTTTTTCTTAAAACATATTGTGTGTCTTACCTCATTTAAAATCATGTTCTTAACTATATGTTATTTATTTATTTATTTATTTAAAAAATGTCATTTTTATCCATGTATCCCCCTGCTTCCCCTCTCTTGCCTCCTCCTCATCCCTCCTAGTCAGTCTTCAGCCTCAGCTCTTCCCATTCACCCATACCCTCCACCAAAAGGGCAAGAATTCCCAAGGTAGTTCAGCTCAACATGGCATATCCACTCCAGGCAAGCCCAGTCCACTCATCCCTAAGTCAAGAATGGGTCAAGTCTTTCTCTGCAGGGAAATGGGCTCCAATTACTGTGAATGCCAGCTCATTCACAGTAACAGAGTCTGATCTCATCCCTCGAGGATCCTCATACTGCTCATGCCAGTCAACGATTGCCTACACTTGGAGGGCCGAGCTGCCTTTCCTGATGAACCTCCATTGCCACTTCTGATTCAATGAGCCCCCCAGAGCTCCAGTTAGCCATCACTATGGGATCTCACAATTCCCGTCCCCTTGCTCCCACAGACACCCCTACCTTGCATATTATTTAATTCAAAGTGGTTACTTAAAATTATTCTCCTCTTATTCAGATAGTTTCTAAGAATTATGAACATAACCATTACTGCAAATTATAATAATTCCTTAAGGTGCTTTGTTGGACAATGAGAATGAGGACCCAATTTTATCTCTATGTGCATAAACTATTTTTGTCTTTGATTAGAAATTTGAATATTTTCTTTGACCTTGAAGAAATTATCATCAGTGATATACTTAGCATATTTGACACCTGGAGCAGATCACTTTAATTCTAACATACTTCTTTATATGACAAAATCATCTTCAGTAATAACCATGGCATAAAACGAATAAAAATAAGGGCTAGAAAAGAAATTGAGACATGGAAAATACAGACCTAAATTTTTCGGTTTGGTTTTGTTCATAGCTAAACAAATAATGCCTAATTTTTGTAATTTCATTTCAAATTTTGCTTATTTAAAATGTTCATCACTTGGTAAAATTATAGCCATAAAAATAAATTTGATAGAAACTGATAAACAAATTTACTTTGGAAATAGTGATTCTACAATCTAAGAACTTAAGTATACTAATAAAGAATCAGCTACAACAGCTTTCAAATGTATTGACATTTAGATAATTTATGTGTTTATAGATATCTATGTCTTTCTCTCTCTCTCTCTCTCTCTCTCTCTCTCTCTCTCTCTATATATATATATATATATATATATATATATATATACATATATGTGAATGTGTTAAGGAGAAATAAAAATAAATTAGTCATAAAATTCTAAGCTATCATCTACAATGATGAAATAGAATCAACTTTACTCTAAAAGTAATCTTAGACAATAAAAAACTTTGATAAATTTTGTTCCTCTCCTTCACAAAAATCCAGTTTTTCTCATATGCACAGTGAATAAATTGCAAATTTCTCACTTCATAAAACTATTTTTGTATGCAAGATATATCAATTGCTAATTAAATATTCACAACTCTGCAGTGACTGCAGACTTTCACTTTATCACTGTCACAGTTTAGAATTGCCAGCCTGTTTTGATCACAAAAGTAACTACCCAGTTTAAATAGATTTGTTTCATTGTTTCAAAATCTCCCACAGTTGATTACTAGGACTGGTACCAGGCATTAATTTAATTTACCCACGTGATTGCATTGATTACATCAAAAAATTTCTATATTTTTACCTGGAGAAAATACACACAATATTTCTAAGTCAGTGGTTTATCCTTTACTTATTTTTTCCTCACAAAAATAGCCAATAACAGATTTCCAAGAGGAATAATTAATGTTCACATACATTTATTAGATTGTTTATATGTCTGCTGAAAAGCCACTTGTGATTTGGCAGCTGGCTGTAAGTGTTTTGAGTTGGAATTTCCATTGTAGGTTTTACAGTCCTAATCAGAAGAATGAGGGTCGACAGAAGACAAACTATGGCCTTTTAGGAAATGTCATTCTCTCTCCATATGTAGGTTTTCTTTAATCCTTCCCCTTCCACACAGCCTCTGCACTTCTCTGTGCTTTACATTCCCCTCTTCTGTTACTCTCTGTGGAGTGGTCTCTCTGCCAGCTCCTCCTCCTTTTTCTCTGGGCTCAATCTGTGGGATCTTGGTTCTCTCTAGTCTGTCATGTACTATTCCAATGCCTTTGTCTATATTGTTTCTAATACTCTGATATGCACACTCATTTACCAAGGACTTCTGAACGTTATTATAACAACTGTATATATTGCTTCTTTTTGAAAATTTTTGTCTGTTTTACCCTCAACATTAGGGGATACACACAATCTACTCAAGCTGTGTCTCAGAAACCTATTCTCCTCAGTTTCTCCCATTCTTTAGTGACATTAAATCTGCATTTTATTCCACTGTCATTGTCTGAATACATTCCAAATAAAATAGCATCACTCTATTTTACATAGCATGCCCATTATCATAGCTAGGCCATTAATTCATTTATCTTTTATTGTTTGAAACTTGTGTACATGCACACAGTGTGTTTTTTCCAAACCACTCACCATCTCCTCTTTTAGAATAACTTCTCTATCCCATCCTCACTTTTGTCTTCCAGCTTCATGTGTTTTTTTAATTACTATAAAACAATGCAGTGCACCTAGTACAATCTTTATGTCCGTGGGTATGGAATTTAACTGGAGTTTGAGAAGTTTCTGAGAGGCCACATTTCTGAAAGAAACTGACTCTTTCTCTGTATGTAGCAAGCAATTACCCTTGGTTCCTAAGCTGGAGGTAGGACCTCACGAGCCCCTGTCCAATCCAAGCTTTAATATTGTTGGCTTGATACTGCACAAGTCTCGTGCATACAGTTACAGCTTTTGTTTTGTATTAGAAGTCTACTATTTCTGTATCTTAAATTCTTTCCTCTCTGTCTTCCACAATGACTCTAATGCATAGTCTGATGCATATGTTCCCTATGACCTGGAAATTTTTCTTAGGGAAAGATATTATATGTAAATGTTCAATGTTAAATTGCTATACAATTCTTAGGTATATTCCCAAAGGATTCTACCTCATCCTGTGGTGATTTATATACAATCATGCCTTCATCTCACTTTTAGAAATAACCAGGAAGTAGACAATGAAGTGCATGTATAATAAAATAGTGATAAAGAAAATTGTACTTGTGAAATTCATAGGCATATGAACAGGAATAAAAATAATCATTCTGAGTGAGGTAACTGAAGTGTAGAAAGGCAAACATAAGATCCATTCCATGAGAAAAAACAAACAAACAAAAAAAAAACCTACATATAGCATTGCTAAAGTGACCAAGAACCTATAGGTCATGGTCTTAGTGGAAAACTTGCTATTATTCTTCTAAAGGAACAAAGGAATAAAATGGCTGTAAACAGAAGTTTCTCAGTCCTGCCTGGTCATGCCTAGTCCCTAGATCTAGAAGAATCTCTCCCATCTACATCCTTGCAACCACATATAAAATAATTATTAATGACAAACTGTTTTGTCTATGGTTCAAACTTCTTACATGCTAGCTCTAGTATCTCAGGCCAAATCATTCCTATGAATCTATGTATTATCAGGGTGACTGATGGCTTACTGGTCCTTTCACAACATGACTTCTTGAGTGACTAGACCAAGTCTCTCTGACTCTGCCTTTACCCTCCCTGTATCTCCATTGGTTTTCCTACCTGGCTATGTCCTGCCTTGTCATAGGCCATAGCAATAGCATTTTTTTTGTTAACCAATGGTAGCAAAACATATCTACAGCATTTTAAAGACCATCCCACAGCTGACTCCTAATGACACATAGCTATAGAGATATATTAGAGCATTATACTTTACCCTCATCAGAGAAACTTGCCCTTGTAGTAGTTTACAATTAACAAACATATCCATGACGGACATTCTCACTATTATAAGTTGATGCTACCTCTGAATGTTTAGAGAGGTGTGTTGTATGTTATTTTTATTTCTGTTGCTATGATGGAACACCATAGCCAAGTCAATGTATAGAAGAAAGAGTATATTTTGTGGTTATGATTCCAGAAGGGCAGGCAGGGCAGAGGCACCATAACATATAGCAGGAACTGGAAATTGAGATTATACATCTTGAACTATGTGCAGGAAGCAGAGAGTAAACTAGTAGTAAGTAAGACTTTTCACTCTCAAAGTCTGTTCTACTGCCATACTTCCTTTAGCAATGCTATACCACCTGCACATGCTTCCATACAAAAAGTCTCTAACTGGAGACCAAGTCTTCAAATTCCTAAGACTTTGGGAGGGTACTTCTCATTTTAACCACTACAAATGTCCATGGAGATCAGCATACTACCAAGGGTCCATAGTCTATTTCAAGGAAATGAAGGCAAAAAGGATTGGTATAAAGGAAATAATGGATTTAAAAGTGTTAAAAAGAGTTAGAAATAGGACAGAAAGGTATAGGAGTGAGTACTGAAAAAATATCAGACTTTAAAACCTTTGAGAAGTCATATGAAAAGTTACTATTATAGAAGCATCTTAAAATGTTTACATATGTATATATATATATATCATGAATTATAAATGTCATAATATAGTGGGAACAGTGCCTCTTGCAGATACCATACTCTTTCAAATTAAAAGCCTAGGACATATGAATTATCTGTTTTCAAGTTGTTTGTCTGTGGAATCGCCAGAACCTCACCATAAACATTGCACGATATTGTTGCTGCTTGGAGTTACCCTTCAGAACTTAATGGTTAGACCCATAATTTAGTCATAATACACAGAGAATTCAATATGATCACTGACCTGAAAACCACATTCTAACAGGCTATTCTTTGCATTCAGTAATATTCTGAGTAAGTTACAAGGAGAGAAAAGTAATCAATAGTTTTACCCAGCTGTGAATGCTGCAAGCTATAATAGAATCTGGTCTGGCAAGATGCGTCCACTGGTACAAGAGTAGCATGGATGTTATGAAAATATTCAACTACTTTCCACAAAATGGAAATCATGCCTGTTACTGTTAACTAGTAAATCCCATGGCTTGCTAGATTATAAGATGTGGAGAAACTAATGACATTATTCCTCTAAACAAACATAGTATTAAACTCACCAGACATTCTAATCTTTATACAAACAGGTAAGTGAATTGTTTGACCCTCACTAATAAAGCTACTTTTTGCAACAGCTAGTAATTAATATTGAGTCTCACAACTGACCACTTTACTAAGAATAACAGATTGTGGAGTGCTCAGCTCAAAATGGGTCTTTTATTTTAAACTGCCACCTCTTCCTTATGCTTCTGTAATGATGTCTATGCATCTTTCCGACAAACCTATTCTGTACACAGAATCTATAAATGTCTTTAAGAATAGAAGTACAATAACTACAGAGATGGCTCAGTATATCAGAATACTAATGAATCCTGCAGAGGACCCAGTTCCATCCCAGCAACCACATAGCATCTCACAAACACCTGTAACCTCATTTCCCGGGGAACTGATGTTCATTTCTGACCTCCACAGGCACTTGTATGTATGATGTACACACAAATTCAGGCAGAAACACGTACATATGTGTAATATTTTTTAAAAATAAAAGGTAAATTATATATATATATGCATACTTTATTCCCTTATAATGCATTAGAAAAAGCATGTGTAGGCTCTGTAACTAAACTATTCCCCACTCACAGTTGGTAATTATCATATTTTTAGGCTGCCCTGAGTTTTTATCTATTCACCTTACAAACTTCATTTTTATGTTTTCATGCCGTCATGTAACAGTATTTTGTCACATGTTTTAAAAAATAAACCTCCTTGCAACTCCACAATTTGGTGATTTTTCTTATTAGTGTATGAGCATTGTATGTTGTGATATTAAAACAGTAGTTTTCAATTATATTATCTATTTAGATCATACCCATGCCATACCACTTTTCTCTCTGCTGTCCTTTGGTTACTTTTGTTACATTAGATTCTATCCTTTTTAACACCACATAAATATATGTAATCTTTGACCCACACACAGAAAATATGACAAATATTCCTCTGACTCTGGCATATATTGCTTAATGTGGAAATCTGTCTTTGCATTTGCTTTCCATCCAGTTACATAGTTTGTTATTTTCTTATGTCTGAACAAAAACAATTGCAATATAAACTGTATTTTTTATATTAATAAGTTGCTTAATATGTAAGTAGGTCCTAATTTTTGACTATAGAGGATAGTGTTAAATTAATCATGCACTTTTATGCATATTTATGATATGTTGCCTTAGAGTTATAATCACGAAAATCTATGTATATTTATAATATGTAGTCCTATAGTTCTTCCAGTTTATAAGCACATATGGAATACCAAGTTATTTGATATTCTATTGACAGACTTTTGAGCAATGTCCATACTCTTTTACACTGAATATCACCAATATTATTTAAGGAATTATTTTATCTGCATTTTTGTCTGTTTATTTTTTTTCCTAATGTTAAATATCCTGGTTTGGGAAAGATGGAATGTAAACGTAGGTTCCTTTGTATTTTCTTGGTGCCCAAAGATTTTGGGTTTTTTAAGTTTTTTGGCTTAATATATTGCTCATTTTCTTAGCCCATATACTGAACAAGTAGTTCAGGTATTTTTGTCCTTGTTATCAAGATGTTTGAGGTCTGCAGATATTTCATATGTTAATAATCTGTCAGAAGTAAAGCTATCAAACGTTTTAATCCCATTCTATGGGCTGTCTATTAATATGACTTTTCATTTTCCTTAGATGAGCAAAATATTTTTATGTACATAAAATTACTTTTTTCAATCATTAGTATTTTTAACAAGTTAATTCTTGCATTTTGATTGATTTAATTGTATTAACAATTCTGAAGGCTTTTATCTTTTAGACTTGTTTACTTTGGGAAAGAAGAAAGAAAAATCTACCAAATGTTTTTGACAGACAAGCAGGAGATGCCAACTTTCTTCTGTTTCACTAAAATATGTCCAAAGAAATACATGTTATGGTTTTTGTATCTTCTTCCATGTCCTAACACTCAGATGAAGTTTTTCATTGCTGCCTATGACCTCCACTCCTAACAACTAGTTTTTTAAGCTGACTTGTGGCAAACTGTGCTCAAGAAATCTACAGTGAATTTAAATAGCAAATATATATATATATGTATATTATGTTGAAGGTATAATATCTAAGAAGCAGTCTTTATAAAATAATATTCTCCTAGCTCTTTTCTTGGCAGTTTGCAGAAGTATAATTGAACTAATTATTTTTATAATTGGTGGTGGAAAGAAGAGAAAGCTAATTTTTAGCTGGTAAAGATTGTGCAAATCGTGTCATGTTTCCAGCAGTCAGAGACATTAGCCACTTCTGAAAGCCAATTACAACATTGTCTATACATGTATCAGATATTTTGTACAGCATGGATTTTAAAATGGCTGGAATAGTAGCACTGGTTTCTTAATTGTCTATGAGCCAGTTTGACCTTGGTAAATAACTGGATATTTGTAGGTTAATACACTTTGAAATTGAAATATAGATTCATGGATTAGCCCACTACTTCATAATACTAAAATAGAGTATCCATTCTTGATGTTCACTACAAAACATTACAGTTCTAGTGTATTTTTCCTGATGATCCACAGCTCTTTATCTGAAAATATGAGCTTAATTCCATAATTTCAAGGGACCATTATCAGGACCTAACACTAAATTTGTTAGTGTATGCTTAGGTTTTAAGGGTGATGTTAGCTTTGCAACTTTTATTCTTTAAAGTATTATCAGCAAATTTCATGTCCAAGAAAAATAATTTTGTTGTTAATATTTCTCACACATACATTCTCAATATCTTTCTTTTCTGTTTTCACTCTTACACCCTCTTATGTAATATATCATTGCTACTCTAGACACTAAACACCAAATGCATCCATTGTCTAGCCCATACTCAAATTCTAAAGAAACAAACACCATCTATATTTGACATACAGTGGACAAACTGTAATGAAATTCATTTTCACAGTGTATTGTTTCTAAGTTTTTTTTTTTTAACTACAACCAAAGCAATTTTAAAAGGAAAGAAGGTTAATTTGTCTTAAAGGTTTAGATATTTTAGCACATAGTAAATTGCCACTACTGTTTTTTTATATTGTAAAAAGATAATATACTTGCAGAGAGTACTTCTTAGGGTAATATGCTTAGTTCATAACAAATAGGATGCAATGGAGGCAAAAAACAAAGATAGAATTTCAGTATTATAATGTCTCCTTTCTTGGGCTTTCAACTCTTAACAATTTTTTGTACCTTAAGATAGTGTCATAGATTGGGGACCAAGACTTTACACATTTAGCCTTTATAAGATATTTATCTAAACCATAGCAGTTACTAACCATGTAGATAGGCACCTTGTGGGGATTTGTTTCAAATATAATAAAAACATTTGGAGATATCAGAGGACAGATCCACCTCTTCCAGTCTTTGTTTGTTTTGTTTTTTCCAGACAGTTTCTATCTACCCACAGTCAGTCTAGGAGGATCAGACAGTGGTAACTCACACCTTTAATCCCAGCACAGGGAATATCCAGGAGTGATGACCTATGCCCTTAATTCAATCAAATCTGAATTAGAGGTCATCTTAATCTACAGAAGGAGTTCCAGGCAGACAGTGGTGGTGCCATGCCTTAACAGAGCAGAGAACATATTTAAGGCAGGCATGGAAAGACAGAGCCAGCAGAAGAAGCTATGGCTCATACTGTTAGTACCAGCACGTGGGAAGCAGAAGCAAGAGTATCTCTGTGAATTCAAAGCCAGCCTGGTCTTCAAAACAAGTTCCAGGACAGCCAGGACTGTTACAAAGAAAACACTGTCTGGTAAAAGAAACAAAATAAAATAAAAAAATTCCAAAAACACAACAAAAATAAAAACAAAGACTGGAGGAAGTGGATCTGTCCTCTGATATCTCCAACTGTTTTCATTAAATTTGAAACATATCCCCATAGCACTTCATTGATCCTGTGATGCTACAGATCATACTTTTTCCCCATTCCCATGAAAATATGTTGAACTTTGGTTCAAAATTTTAGCCCACTGTGTTAACCAACTTGAAGTTCAGGGTTTCATCAACTGCTTCAGCACTGGATTCAAACGAAGGTCTTCCAATGTAGTTCTTCTGCAAATGAGAACTGGATACTTGAGAACTAGGTTCTGAAACTGTAATATACATTATTTTGTGTTCTTTGCTTTTATCTTCTCTTGCTACTTAGAAATATCTGATGCTGGCATTTGAATACTGTTTATTTTGATGTCAGTAAGTACAAGTTGAGTCTTTTTTAAAAATATATATATATATATATATATATATATATATATATATATATATATATTGTACACTGCCTCTCAGCAGGAAGCTGTTCAAACTTTCTAGTTGCCCAAACCAAACAACTTTAAATTCTCTGGGCTGTTTTAATATTGCACGTTATAGCCAACTCCTTTCTACAAGATAGTACAGCATCTCCTTGAAGGAAGCTTCTCTTTATATTGCAGTAACATTTGCAGTTTTGAGAAAATAGCCTTTGAAGTCTTTAATGTTTTGTTTAACTAAGAAGATCTAAAGGCAGTACGCTCCTTTAAAAACTCAACATTTTAACAAGGTGTTGATGGGATTTTGACTGGACAATCCATTTTACTTGGTTATAGTCTTGATTTAAACAACACCTTGTAGCTGTTCTTATGTGCTCAAAATTTGGCCATTTTGAGTCCTGAAAATAAAAATAAGTTTTATCATCCAACTAATCAAAATCTAGTTTGATGTTTTGCTTCAGAATAGAATTTGAAATATGATTTTATTTGGGTACATTTCATTACATCTTGAGGCACCTTCTCTTCAGAGATAAGTAAAATCTGTCAATACTGTATAAGAATTTTGTTGGATAGATTCAGAATTTATGTTGATCTTTTTTCTCTTTCCATGACAATAACTAATAATCACATGAATTTTATTTTTTGTCATTTACACCCTCAGCTAGCAGTTTATGTATTGATCTTCCCATTTTCAGCCAGTGTGCTCCTGTGTTCTCTACTGAAACAATTTCTTCTTACACCAGTGACACCTTCAAGTTGCCTATGAACCAATCTCTGTATCAGGTGTAAATCAATGTGAAATAAAACATGATTTTAGCCACAATTAAAACTATGTAGCACAACTGTTTCCCTTAGATTTTTCAAAATACTTAAAAAATAAATTTCCTGCTAAAACTGTAAAATATTCTGATATATACTAGAATGAGCATGGGGCTGTGCAAAAGGCATGTGTTCTTAGGCCATTTGCGGTAAGTCTGCAGTCTGCTTCATTTTCAATCATCATATATAGAGATGATTATTTGTAATTGTTAGATTGGAGACAAGGGAGGCTCCTTACTAGATCTTTCAGCATATGTGTGAATCTCTGCCTTGGCAACTGCTTCATCTAAATTAGATTCATAAAAATGCCTATGGGATTTGATGATTAACTTAAATCAACTTAATGTATGAGAATAATCACAACTCTAAATTATGCCTTACAACAAATTGTGTTTTTGAAATATATGGATTAAAAGTTCAGAGACAGAAAAATATTTTTCTCATCCAATTAAAATATTGTTATGTTCATTAAAGATTAGACATTTATATTATATTCAATTGTAGAAGCTTTGCCATTTAAATTTTCTTGAAAAAATTCTTTATTCTTATTTTTTTTCACAAACATCTAATTGCTGCATTTTTCTTTTTGTACAAACAATTGCATAAAAATCATATTTTAATTTTTTTACCAAAGTAGTAACATATTCCACTCCTTATTTGGCTAGAAATTTTTGGGTTTTATTACTTCCACTAAAGAGAAACAGATACATACATGTACAAAACTATATAAATTAAACATTACTATAAAATAAAAATATGAATTTTATATTTTCTTGTTGAGAAGGCCTTCAGCCCAACTGGAGATCTATTGATAATCACCAAAGCATGCACGCAATTGCTGCACCCTTAAAGTTACCATGACATACTGTAGTTGTGGTTCATAGGTTTCCTAGTCTAGTGAGAATATTGCTTCTTTCCTTCCCTTGAAAGCTTAGGAATGTACTTATGTGTGAAGAAATATAAATTTGTTAAAATAAAATAAACTAAAACACACTAAGAAAAGAAGACAGAATTCTTTTGACCTAAGGGGTTTTTTTTGTTTGTTTTTTGTTTTTTGTTTTTTTTTCTGAAACACATAATAGTTCTTGGAATATGTTTTTTCCTCCTTCCAAGTGTAGACATATAAGAGTGTGCTTATTTTAGAGTACTCATTATGCATGATGAGTTATAAAATGTTTAAACTGCCCTTTATATGGAAAAACATGTTTTGCTACATGTGGCTTTTCCTTGGGATTTTATACATCTTGAATTAATGATAATTTTACTCATGTTGTCTTTCTTAATACTCTGAGTATATATTATCTGATATTCTTAATAAAAATTGGCTAATGCAGAAGACTTCAGTATACTTTCTTTATTGGCTCCATTCTTCCAGTTTCCACAGCTCTAGTAGTAAGCAACAAAAATTTTCTGTGTTTTTGCTGGTGTAATTATACACTTCATAAGGACAAGTACTGTTGTTATTGATTATGATAGTTTAATAAAATGGTGAATGTCAGTCTTCCTCCAAGATCAATGAGTTCAATAATGCTGAGTGTTTGGCAAGGTATTCATTATCAATAAAAGAATGTTTTATTGGTATGAGAATTTTCCTGCATCTATGGCAATGCCCCACAGGCATGCTGAAACTATGGAGGGAAGATGATGTCATCAAGCACTGTAGAATTACATAGACTCTTGTGAGCCATCAATACAGTTGTTGAGAACCCACCCTGTGTCTCCTACAGGTTGGCAAGTGCTTTTAACTGATAAGATCACTTTTCAGTCACAAAGGTATTTTTCGTTGGTTTACTCATTATATTAAATCATTTCGTAATCTAATTTTTTAAGACTTAGCCAATTTTTCAGAACTGCCTAAATTTACATGCTATATAATACTCATTCAATAAGAATAAACTAGGACTTTAAGGTGATTATTTTGCACTATACCGATATTTAGTTGAAACAGAACTTTATTAAGGCTCTTGGTTGATATTATTGTTAGACCTATATAACGGTAATATGAGCATTTAAATATTATTTAAAATTCTGAGTGGAAAAGTTAGTTTTTCTGAAGGTTTTTTTGTTTGTTTGTTTTTTGAAACAGGGTTTCATGATATAGACCAATCTGGCCTCAAAATCACAATCTTCTTGTCTCTGCCTCCTCCTCCTGCATGCTGGAATTACATATATGCTCAATATATGTTTGAGAAGGACAACTTTGATATGGGTTATCTTTCAGTGTGCTGTAAATGTCACTGGATAGTAAACAAACTGTCTTAGCCTATGACAGGCATCTTAGAAGTAGGCGGGGAATTAGAGCATAGATAAAGGAAAGAGGACAGAGAGGAGACTTACCTGCCCAAGAAGCAAGATGTAAAGAAATAGGTAAGCTACGGGCCATGTGGCAAGACTGATTAACGGAAATGAATTGAATTAAGATGAAAGAGCTAGAGCTAGATAGAAATATGCCTGAGTCATAGGCCAAGCTGAATGTAATTAATATATGCCTTTTTGTGATTATTTGGTGCTAAGCAGCAGTGGGGCTGCGAGTGGATCTGAACCTCAGAACTAGGTTAAAAAGTCTGGGCCAGGAATTTCATATTACATGACTTGATTTAGATTCATACATAATGTACTGAACTCAGTTTCTATATTAATGTAACTTGAGAGTAAACCACTGAGCTTCTGAGATAATTATAAAGTTTATCACAGTTTAGTAACTTAAAGAAAGGAATCAAAGAATCTTGTTAAAAAGACATTTGGAAAAGAAATGTAGTGAAATAAATTTACTCCATAATCAAATATAAATATAATTTATCAGATTTGATTCTTTGAGATACATATTTATTCACATATCTTCGCAATTAATAATCTAAACAAAATTAACTACACCAAATTGTGTTGTTGCTAAGTTTTGTATTTTACATATTTTAAATGCCTCCTCACCATTTTGGCTTGGCACTGATACATTCACTTTCTGGTACCACAGTATGTAGAATCTTCTAAGCATTTAATAATAAAATCCTGCAATATATATGATTGGTTTTTTTTTTCTGTTTTCTTGCTCAGCATCATTACTTTGAAGTTAAACGCTACTATAAACAATAGAGCATTTTTATAATTGTTAAACACTGTTCCATTATATATACTAAAGATTGTTTAATTATTTCCCTCTCTACTGCCATTGGAGTCATTTTCAGTTGTAATTATTTCTAATTAAGTTACTAAAAACATTCATTTGAAGATTTTTTAAAGCATTGTTCTTTCATTTTATGTTAATGTCTAGTAGCAAAATGTGTAACCAAATGGTTAGAGAATACATATTATATCAGGAGAATTTTAAGCATTTTATGCCATGATAATATATTTTATATCCAGAAACATTGTAGAACAGTTCTGGTTTCTCTAACCTTTATCCAGTCATGATCTCACCTCTGAGGGCTCAAGTAACAGGTATGTGCAACTTTTCTACTACAGTATTTCTATTTAAGCCAAATTGTGAGAGAATGTAACCAAAAACGAGAATTATTTCATTGAAGAATAAGAAAATAAATCCTCTATAACAAAATCTTTCCATTAGTATTCTGAATTGAAGAAATAGTTTTAGTTCCCATTGCCCATTAAGTATATTTTTAAACTTACATTTGTGGATGACATATTAGAAAATTAGTCGGAACTATATTAGTCATAATTATAGTATAGTTTCCGGTTTAATCTTAATACAGAAAAACAATGATGACAGCACTATGAAAACTTTTGTCTGATTTTTGCCAATAGGAACCTGGGTTAAGATATTATCTTGTGTGATGTCAAAAACACTGAGTTAGGTGAAAAATCTTTGCTTATTTATGAAAATCTCATTTTAAAAAGTCTCATTGTAAAAGTTACTCTCTAGGTCCCTTAATGCAAACCCACCCATTAAGCTACTCTCATATGTTAAATATATATATTTGACTTCTTGACTTTGAATGAATATTTGAGTTAAAAAATAATTCAGAAAACATTCCTCTCATTGGCCAACAATCGCAGTTCAATGTTTTTCAGGACGCTTCATTGACTCAGTGCTTATCTCAATCATTCATCAAGCTTGGAACTTTTCAAATTTTACTTGTTTTCAAGTCTTGTGTTCTTTTATTTTAAAAATTCAAATTTATCATATAACAACTGTCACCCAGTCTTTTTACAAAACAACTGATGATGTTTAACAATTGATTCTAATAGTCTAAAATAAGGACAGAGCCACAGGAATACCTCTGAAAGGAGGATTACCTATAAGGAGGGCTGGAGGACTCAGGGAGGGACTGACCTGAGACCTGATAGTTACCTAATGATAATGACTACTTGGTATTATAAATTGTCATCATTGTCTCTACTGTAACTTAGAATGACATCAATATAATGCATAAATCTCTGATGGTCATTTATAATTTAATCCTTTGTGTATGGGTTGTGTGTTGTATGTGTATGTGTATGTGTGGTGCATTTATATGACTGTGTCTGTAAGCATGATTGTGTGGATTCCAGTACAAAAATTGGGTTTTCTCATTTATCATTGTTTGCCATATTGCTTGATGATAGGGTCTCTCACCAAAATGGAAGCTTTCCATTTCATCTAGGCTGACTTGACTTGACAAATTTGGCTATCTGTCTGAAATTGACCCCTAATGTTGAGTTACAGACAGCCAAATTTTTTATGTGTATGCTGATTTAAAGTTAGATTCTTGTTCTTGGACAGTAATCAGTCTTATTCACTGAAACATTTTTGTGGCCCTGGCACTTACTTTTTGTGATAATCAATAGTAATTTCTAAATTTTCTAAATATTGTGATCTTTTTGATATTAAAAGGTTTTAAAGCCGTATATCATTAAATCATAAATAAGTGTATTTTCTTGAAAGTACTTAAAAGAGTTTGTGGTTTGAATGTGGTGTGCCCCTCATGATTGAACACTTGGTCTCTAGCTTCTGGCAATATCTGAGAAGATTGTGAAACTTTTAGGTTATGGAGAATACCTGGAAAAATGGGTCACTAAGTACTAACGTGGTTAAGATTTTATAGTCCCACCTACTTTTTACTTACTGTCTTTTAATTAAAGATACAATTTTATCACTGGCCTCCTTCTTCTGTTACAATGACCTAAAGTCATAACAGCCTACTCATT
This sequence comes from Phyllotis vaccarum, assembly GCA_033318265.1. NCBI lineage: Eukaryota > Metazoa > Chordata > Mammalia > Rodentia > Cricetidae > Phyllotis > Phyllotis vaccarum. The sequence continues at coordinate 89,898,580 of JARWLC010000001.1, read as the reverse complement.
ATTTTAAGTGTCATTTCTAAGACTAGAGTTCTATTATACATCTAATGACTTTTATTTATTTTTTAATACCAAAAAGTGTCTGTCACCTGTGGATTGGCTGATTTATCTCACATTGGTAAAGGTTGCAGAGAATGATTAGTCAGTATAAATGACTTATTTAGGGTACTGAGGAAATATATGTTTCTGCTTATGAAATGATTTATGTTTTAAAAGGTTTTTAGTTCTAGGGTTTATGTATGCATACAAATGTGCACTATGTCACCATAATAAACCTCAATCTGAACAAAATATTCTGTTCTACTAGTTCAGGTTATTGTATCATTTTAAATGTTGGGAAAAAACTAAAACAAGAGAATGGACATTGAGATGCCAGAAAATGGCAAGAGAAATAATTTCTGGTGAGAGAGGAATAAGATGGAAGTTTTTTTTAAAAAGCCTATGAAATATTTATAGGCTTTGCACGTTTCGTTCTAATAAGAATGCAAATATTGCAAATACTTTCTACTCATGCAGTAGTGACATTTACCAAATAGAATTCTGCTATTTGACCTCCTTCTGTAAACATTGACATTGCACTCACATTTATAATAGATTTCTGTCTGTTTTACTGCAGTTGAATGTTTCCACTGGGAATGTTATTAGTTATTATGGCTGAAAATGCACCTGCACCAGCTGTGTGGCTAAGCATAAAGAAGGCACAAGCCAAAATCCCTGAGTCTCTTAACAGACCTTTGTTGCATTTCTGCCATAAAACCAATATCCATCTTGAAACAGCAGGAAAGAAAACTTTCTCCAAGCATCATTTCCATAGAAATGAGGATCTGACTTGTACTAGCATTTTCTTCCTGGCAGTATCTGATGTCCCATTCCTTGAATCCTAATCTTTATCTCTTATCCATTAGCTGCAGACAGTCTCAGGTTATGTTAGTGGGAATTATTGGAAAGGAGTAGAAGCCAACTGAATCACAGAAATATAGAAATGGTAAGAAAAAAATCAATACAATCAACTTTATGAGAAAGCACCAACAAATGGAAAAGCATAACCTTAGTCTAGTTTTTAAAGTTATTGAACTATTATCACAAATTGCATTAGTGAGATGTTGTTTGTGATCAGGGTGCTTTTCCCAGAGAAATTTCTTATTTATGTGTCACCCTTGTGGTAGATATATTTTTTTCAGGATAGTAAAAAATCAATTAAAAATATAAGTGCTAGGAAAAGTCTGTAATGCCTGAGATGGCAAAAACAAGAACCCAAATAGGAGCACAGATAACAAGTCTTTGCAGATATGGCCTCAATGAAAGGTTGCAGTAATTAGCTTCTGGCCTGAACTCACCCCAAGATCTGGACCAACAGTACAAAGTCCCAAATAAACACACAAAAGCTTACATTAATTTCATGATGATCAGCCTATGACTCAGGCATATAGCTTGCTAACTCTTAATTCTCAAACTAACCTATGATAAGTGGCTTAGTATTTTTCTGAGTTTTCTTAGTCTGGTATCCCTGCCTACACTTCCTGTCTGCCTTCTGGCCAATCAGCATTTTATTAAATCAGTAGGAGGGACAAATATTTGCAGTGTAACAGAACATAATCCCACAGCAAAAGGTCATTTGCAAACTACCAAAATTTTAATAAAATAATTTGATAATTTCATTTCTGATCCCTAGATAATTCTAGTTTCTAAGTCAAGTAGTCAAATTAATAAGAACATTTCATTTCAGTGCATATATACATTTCTACATATCATAGCATAGACCTAACATTAAATGTGTTGAAATTTCTCTAGGTTGACTGGAAAAAAAGAATTAGCCTAATCTCTAGCAACACTCCATAAATATCTGTTTTTAAACCCACAGGTTAGTTTGTTGAAATTCCTCCCCAAGGAAACTTTTCTTTGAAAGAGCTCATTACAAAAAAAAAGAAAAAAAAAGAAAAAAAAGACACACAACATATCAAAATACAGAGTTGTGGAACACAGTCCTCTCACACCTAAGGCTTAGAGAGCATTGAAAAAGAGGGATTAGAAAATTTGTAAAAACTAGAAGATCAAACCCTCTGTTGTAAAATTGCTTCTTCTTGTAATATCAGAATCTACATCTCTAAAGTCTCATTAACTTGACTGTTTAAATATGAAATGAACAAGGATGCTATCAATGAACACAATGAATTGAATGGAGAAAACCCTATGAGGTCTTAAACACAGAAAGAACTGTAGAAAAATAACTGGAAGAACACACCAGTTAGTCATGCAGTATCAACATTATCACATTACCAGACCTAAAAACATACAAATAACTCATAGTATACAGTCTGGACAGCATGTACATATAAGAATTTACATATTACACATACAAATGCAACAATATGTACTAAAAAATAAAGCTATATAAAAGGGGACATTTAGGGAGAAAGGGGGAGAAAAATAAAATTGTATTATAATCACAAAGATTAAAAAATGCTTTTATACAAAAAAATTGCATTTACATGCATTTAAAAAGGTCTAAATTAAAACTTTTAGATTCAATTTTTAATTTTTATTTTATGATATGTTTTTATATTTATTGTTATATATGTATTTATTTTACTAAAAAAGCACATGTAATATGGTATTTATGTTAAGGTTTGATAGAAAGTTTCTGAACTGGTTCTTTCTATATCACATAGCTCCCAATCCTTGGGCAGAAAACTTTTAAATTCAATTCTTTTATTTTATTTTGTGTTTTTGTATGTATTGTTACGTATTTTTTTGTTTTATTTAAAAAGCACATGTATTATGGTATTTATGTTAAGGTTTGATGGAAAGTTTCTGAACTGGTACTTTCTATACCATATAGGTTCCAATCCTTGGGCATAGAACTCAGGCTATCAAACTTGACAGAACATTTCTTTACTTGGTAAGCCATACTCCGGATCCCCTAGATTCAGTTTTTAAAGAATTTTTAAAATTTGTGCTTTTGTGTGTGTGAATGTGTTTCTGCACAACAGTGAAGGAGCCCAAAGAGGCCACATTTATCTTTTCTTCCTGGACCTGGAGTTAAAGGCAGTTGTGAACCACCTGACATGGATCCTAGCTACCAAACGCAAATCCTGTGACAAAACAGTGCGTGGTGTTACTTGCTAAGTCATCTCTTTAGCTCCCAGTTTTTTCATCTTTGAAAGAGCTTGTGTTTTTCCCAAAGTTGAAAAAAGGAAGATCACAACCCAAAATTCTAAGTCCAAGTTAATTGAAGCAAATGTTTTTTATTCATGTACAGAGGCTGACTCCCCTTAAATCAGGGTTCAAGAGGTCAACCCTGGATATAAAGGACATAAGTTTTGTATTGCTTGGTAGTAGAGAGTTTCCAAATGGGGTATTTGCTATGCAAAATAGGTTGGTTTCTAGGAACTCAAAAAACCAAGCTACTCATAAGAGGGTAGTCATAACAAAACAAAGTAATCATACCCTTTGAAGTAAAGATAGGGTTTCAAGATTGTCATTGCAGTTTTTTTGAAACAAAGACACAATTACCATTTCAAAGTATCAGTAAGCCACTAACCATGTGGTAAGACTAGATTAATAAGAATGGTTTGAGTTAAGTTGTAAGAGCTAGATGGTAATAAGTCTGAGCCATAGGCCAAACACTTTGTAATTATTATAAGCCTTTGTGTGATTTTTGAGACTGAGCAGTCCCAGGCAGGTCCAGATGTTGGGGCTAGGCCAAGGCAGAAACTGCAGATTACAAACAGTGTCCACAGTCGGGAAATTAAAAAGCTTTAAAAATGTTTGACCACACAGAAATCGATCTACACTGGGCTTCCTAGTCTCATAATGTCACACAAGCAGAGGTGTACAAACATGCCTCCCAGCAGCTACCTATAAGATGTAGCCAGCTGCCAGTCACCATGAGCTAAGCAGCATAGATGATTTCTGCAGTCTCTCTCACAGCCTGTCATACAAACAGGTTTCTAACAGCTTCTGCTTACTGGTTTAGAAGCACAGCTCTGGGCTTATAAACATAGCTCCATGATATCTAATACTGCTTCTCAGAATTGGGAAGATAAACATGACTCAATTGATACCTCCACCATGTTGAAGCCAAGTAAGGCAGAGCCAGCAGCAAAGGGTCTTAGCTGGACAATTTAGCAATTTAAAGGCTCTCTTAGTTGAAAAATGATTAAAGAGCTACAATAAAACAGATTCAGATGGAGAAAACCACTAAATGGGTAACAATGTGTATTAAAAAATATGAAGGCTTGGGAGAAAAAAAGATTAGAGAAAGAGAAATAGAATAATAAAAATATAATAAACAATGTAAAGATGAAAAATACACAGAGCCTGGATTTTGTATATTATTTATTTTAGTTTTAGATTTTATTTTTAAATTTGTTAACTGTTAATAAGCTAACTTCAGAATGACATTTGATTGTAAAGGTTACTGAGCTAAACCAATATTTTAAAGGTGTCTTGGCTTTGGAATTTGAGTCTAAAGATACGTTGCTTTGAAAAAGAGTTTCTGCTTTTGTTTCCACAGAAAATGAGAACCTGTGGATTGCTTCCCATACAAACTTAAATTTGCTTGTGTTATCTCTAAATATTATGTTTATAATTGCTTGAAAATCCTACTGTAAACATATGTCAATACTAGATTTTGGTAAAAAGTTTGTATTTGCTTTAGTTTATAATGCTGTGAAGAGACACCATGACCACAAAATCTAATACAAAGGAAAACATTTAGGTGGGAGTAGTTTGCTTACACTTTTAGAGGTTCAGTCCATTGTCATTATGGTAGGGAGCATGGTGGCATGCAGGTAAACATGGTTCTGGATCTGAGATTCCTACAGTTTGCAGTCAACCGTAAATTGAGACACTGAGCAGTATTCTTAGCATAAGAAACTGTTGGGAGCCGCTGGCCCCAGCCCCTCAAGATGGTGCCGATATCCGGTGCTGGCCAACCCGCCTGAGTCAATAAACAAGGCAATGTGTGGCATGAATAATACTTGAACATGTATCAATAGAAACATGTATAAATTGAAGCTTTATATTTTATTGACGACTCTTAGCGGTGGATCGCTCGGCTCGTACGTCGATGAAGAACGCAGCTAGCTGCGAGAATTAATGTGAATTGCAGAACAGCTTGCTGGAGGACATATTGAGCCCTCCACTTCTCCGTGGAATACACCCATTTTTGTGATTAAAAAGAAATCTGGAAGGTGGCGTCTGTTACACGACTTAAGAGCTATTAATGCGCAGATGCATCTTTTTGGGCCCGTTCAGCGGGGACTCCCCATGCTCTCTGCCTTGCCAAAAGATTGGCACATGATTATTATAGATATTAAGGACTGCTTTTTCTCCATTCCCTTAAATGAGAGAGATAGGCCTAGGTTTGCCTTTACGGTTCCCTCTATTAATCATCTGGAACCGGATAAAAGATATCAATGGAGAGTATTGCCTCAGGGGATGGCTAATAGTCCTACCATATGTCAATTATATGTTCAAGAAGCCCTCGCACCAGTACGGCAGAAATATTCTAAGGTAGTTATCGCCCATTATATGGATGATATACTCCCTTGCTATTGTGATTTAATGATTTTAAGAGAGGCTTATGTTTTATTGCAAGAGCAAGAGCCCTCGCCTTCTCCAGTTGATGTGTTGGGTGATACCAACATATCACACCCGGGGAGAACAGCGGTGGGGGATAATGTCCACCTTCCCTCTGCCAATGCCGGTGATGTATAATGCACAAGTTTTCCCTCAATCTTTTAAGGATTTAGGCCTAGCATTTTTGCCAAAAGATGAACAATTTGAAGGCTTTAAAGAAAATAGAAGTTTGGGGTTAAAGGAAAGTTTATGTTTTAGTTGAAAATAGTTCATGTGTATTACTAAAAAAATTCTCGGCAGCCTGGCAAAAAGAAGCAGAGTTTGATAAAACCAAAATTGTGGCCAATGCCACCGTCCTTTATGGATGGCGGCCAAATGTGTTGGGGCAAAAAGCAAAAGCGCCCCCTCAGCAACCAAAATTGGCCCCCTTTTGTTCAGGCAGGCCGGATAAAGATTCAATTTTACCATGGACCGGTTGCCAGTCCGGGAGTATAGGTTGGGCCAAGCCCTTGCCTTGTTTACTGACTCAGGCCAGTTGGCCAGCACCAGATATCCGCGCCATCTTGAGGGGCTGGGGCCAGCGGCTCCCAACAAGAAACCTCAAAGCCTAATTCCACACTGAAATACCACCTCCAACAAGGACAAGCCTACTTCAACAAAGCTTCATCTCTTAATAGTGCCACACCCTATGAGTTTATGGAGGCTAATTACGTCAAATTACCATATTCTAATTCCTGGCCCACATAAAATTGTAATAATATTTGATTGAAAAATGCATTTAGTTCAACTTATTCCATTTCCTCATAGTTTATAATAGTCTCAACAATGTTTAAAATTCTAACGTTCAAAGTCTCTTCTGAGATTTATAAAATCTTTTAACTGTAATCCCAAGTAAAATTAAAAGAGTTCAGATACTTGCAACCTATAATGGCACAGGATATACATTTTCATTCCACAACATGGGTAAGGAAGTAATGGACCAATGCAAGCCAATAAGCACTTGAGCAAACACCAAACTTTGCATCTTCATGTCTGATATCAAAATGCTCTTCAAATCTCCAACTGTTTTCAGCTTTGTTAGGTAGGACACAGTTCCTTCTCTTGTTTTCCCACTTCCTTTTAGCAGCTTTCGTGGCAGGAATTCCCTAACTCCCGAAGGCAATCCAGACTTCAACTTCACAACTTTGTTTAATGGCCTAACTATTAGGACTTCATTCAGGGACACACCTGACACATGCCTGGACTTTCTTTGTCTAGGCAAAGTGGGGCGATTAATTCTCCAGGTTTCTGCTTATCCATAGCTTGGACACAGCTCTGGAACCAGGAAAGGCATTGAGGATGTCTTCCCTCATATCCATGGTTTCCAAAATCTACATGGAGTCTTCTTAGTATCCTCTTATTTTGTTTTGGAGATTCATGCTCACTGCTAGAAGCTAGGAGTCTGTCTTACATAGCAGACTCTTTTTCATTAAACCTTTTAAATGCCATATTCATCAGATCTCTGAAAAGTCCGAGGACCATTATCTAGTAAATATATCTGAGCTAAGCTAACCTAGGCTTAATTTTGAAAACATATAGGATAAATTAATGTTTCCCAACAATAATCACATTAATTAGCAAGACTGAAAGTACAGCACAAAACACATTAAAGAATTTAATCTTTTAAAAGGTTACTGGTCATTAACTTAATTATTCTTAACAGCTTACAATAACTCATTAGTTTTTATAGACTAGTACATTCAGGGGTAGTCCTTGTGAGCAGGGACTGAGAGAGCCTAGAGCCTATCCTGTTGACAAGTTAATAGTCACCACAGCCACATGTTAATGAAAGGCCAAAAGTTTCTTTTGCTAGAGATAAGGAGAATGACTTTCATTTTAGCTAGCAAGAAATTTTTTCATTCCTCTGGGGGAATAGGTGTTTTGTCTAATGCCCGTCCTTGGGAAAAGAACTTTATAGCTTTATCCTTATTAACTTTGAGCTTTAAAAAAAATAACAATTTCTCAATTAAGGTTCTTTTTAGTATTTAAATAATTCTTTTAACTCATAATCACAGTCCACAGAGAGACTTGGAACTTACCTGATCTTTTATATTACACCATTAAAGAATAGAACAATTTTATATATGACTCAGCTTATCAAGATAATTTAAGCTTATCAGAGTTAGTAAAGATTAGGAGGGCAGACATTTGTTTTCAGGCACAAACAGACCTCAGGTAAGTAGAGTCATTCTCTAAAGTGGTGATTTTCAAACTTCCTAATGCTTGGACACTCGATACAGTTCCCATGTTGTTCTATGGTGACCCCCAACTACAAAATAATTCCATTTGAGACTTTACAACTATAATGGTGTCACTGTTGTAAATTGTGATGCAAACATCCAACAAGCAGGTGGCTCTAAAATATCCTTGTAAAAAAGCCTTTCAAGACCCAAAGAAGTAAGACTTATAAACTGAAAAGCTTCTCTAAGTCCTTTGGAGACTTCTTATGTCACAGTCTTACTGCACCCGAAGAAAGGAATATCCCAGTTTCTGGTGTTCTGTATTTATTGCTTATATATATGGCCTTTATTTACTTATTTTTAAATTCAAACATTAGTAATATAAAATATATTATAAACTTAAAATATTCCAAACCCTTATACGTTTAGATATTTTAATAGCAGTTGTTAGAAAAATTGAGCTTTTAATTTACATTTTCTGTAAAATTCCTAAATTTCATTTAAAAGAAGTTTAAAATCTTTCAAATTTGTACTTCTAAAATATCAAAAATGAAGTGCCATATTTTTTTTTTCTTGCTTGAAGAGGGAGAAAACAGGACATGACCACAATCTGCATACAAACAAGCTCCAACAGTAAAAAGAGAAGAAAAAAAAAAAAAGAAAGAAAAGAAAATTCAGTATCTGGGATTCATTTACAATAATTTTGTTTTTTCTCAAGGGACTTAAATTACCTCTTTGGCCTCACCCTTGATAGCAATAACATATTCTGCCTTCTAAACCTCTTCTTGTTCTATTTTAGTGTGGCTGGTGCTTCTGATGACTATCACTTGCCACTAGCATTTCCAAAACTGCTAGGAACCACTATTGTAACTGGGCTCTCTTTAAGAACTTTAGACTTGCCACATATTAACAATCCTCAGGGTTCCCCATGACCCGTTTATGTCTTTAAAACCTAGGTGACTTTTTGTTACAAATTTGACACTTAGCACAAGGTACAATCTTGTATGTAAAAGGATAGAGGTACAGCTTTGATACATTATTAAACATTGATTGTTTCAGGACAGAACAGGAATTAGCATAAAAATATCTGCTTCAAATTCAACCTGTTGTCACCTCCTTAATAGGAAGAATCCACATTCACATGGTCATCTTTAATCAAGATGGCAGTAAATTTACATGACAGCTGTCTTCTATAATTCTAGCAAAGATGGTTTCTAGCTTTATAGCTAAGTAAAGATGACTAATTCACATGATATCCACCCTCTCACACCCTAGAAAAGATGGCTACTAGCTATGTAGGTGCCTAAGGATAGTGGCATACTATGTGTTACTTATATCCAAAAAATGGAATCATATCACATAGTTCATTTAAGATTACCTGTGCATACATTTTTAACTATCAGCCCTCAGTGTTGCTAGTATTAAGTTAACTTTTTGATAGATTTTACAGATTTTTAACCAAATCCAATAAATTTACAAATCTTCAGATACAGAGAGCTCAAATCTATTTTTTACCTGTTCTGCTTTGCCTTTTTTTCCCGTCATTGTGCCAGACAGCTCAGACTGACAAAGGACATAAAGAAAGCTTAAAAAATAAACATGTCTAGAGAAAGGAGACCATAACCCAACTCTAGAGCTGACTTTCCACAAAAATAAAACAGCATAAGACAATGTTAAAGTTATCCATACCAAAAACGCATCAAAAATCCTGCTAACATGAACCCACCTACCATAAAAGCAGCCAAAGCAACCATGGTGACCGGAGGCATAAAAGATAGGGAAAAGATCCCAATTTTTGTCTCAGCTCCATGTTTGCAACATAACTTTAGCACACACTAGAATATGCTTTACAACAAAGCAAGCAGACAGAACTTTCTTAAAACATATACAGACAAACCTTTCCAAAAAGACAAATAAAATGCTCTATGGGAAATAAACAAAACTTTCCAAATAGAACCAGAACTAGAACAAGATGGGCAGAATACATCTCACTGTTTGCCCTGGATGTGAGAATACTGGGGTCCCATGAACCACCTCCACATTTCCAGATAAGGATCCCCAAACCTATTTTCAGACTATGATTCACCAGAAGGCCTTTATAGACGCCACTTTTCTTAGCAGGACAGTTCACTCTAATAGTTTGAGAATGGAAGGCAGCCTCAGAGGCTGAAAACATAAGGCATGTGACTCCTGGAACAGCCTCATTGTCCAAGAGATCTGGGGTAGAACTCTATCCATAGAGTATGAATGGGCTGTCTGAGTCTCACTAGAGACCTTCAGAAAATGTGAATCCAACCGATCAAAAATAGGACCATTACCACAGTTTAAAGTCAAATTTGATGCAAGCTTTAATTACCTGTTCTCAAAGTGAATGGGCTCTGTCCAAGTCTGTCTCAGACTTTCCAGAAAATTTCTGAGTCATGGTTTGTAGCAGCTTAAATATTTCATATCAGATCCAAAAATGGGAAATCATGCATCCTGACATATTTCCTGCCTTTTCCCAGTTAGAGGAAAGTGTGCATCCTGGTGTATTTACAGGTTGTAAAACCCATGCTGACATATTACCAAACACATCAAGAGAAGACAGGTCAACTAAACATTTTTAGTGAAAGAAAGCAAGTTGCTTGTTATCTCCCATAAACAATAACCACCAGCATTTTAGGAACTCTCTATCCTTGGACATGGGGCTTACAAGTTAGAGGCATTTTTCTTTCTTGGCTCTGGACGGTATAGTAATTAAAATTTAACTTTGGCTCTCACACTCGAAGTCCAAAAAACTTCAAAGAAAAATGTGGTCAGGCCTATCACAGAAATATCCCTGTCCCTTATACCAACTTCTTTTTTGGAGTTTCTATTGCTGTGAAGAGAAATCATAACCACAATAAGTCTAATAAAGGAGAACATTTAATTGGGGTGGCTGGTTTATATTTTCAGAGGTCCAGTCCATTACCATCATGAGGGGAAACATGGCATCTGGCGTTAAAGCTAAAAGTTGTACATCATGTAGTTAACAGAAAGTTGACTGAGATACTGCACAGTATCCAGAACATAGGAAATCTCAAAGTTCAGTCTCACAATGACACACAATGACACACTTCCTCCAACAATTGCATATCTATTCCACCAATGTTATATGAAACTATGAGGACCAATTACGTTCAAACTACCATACTGGAAATTCCATGCCAGAAACTTATTACTACAAATATGCCTTGTGCTTATTGTAAGAAAAATTTAATAATTAAAAAAGTCTGTTTCTTCTGTGCTTTTTATTTCTGCTTTTATTAAAAGGACATTGTTGTATAGCCTCCCTAGTTTTATATATGGAATCTCTAATAGTCCGTGTGACAAAATCAAGATGCAACTCCTTTGGTAGGCATTTAGATAATATGGACAGATATTTAATAAATAGGATGAATACAGATATTTTAAATTGTTACTTTGTTTATATGGAGATTAACTGGGAAATGGACCTTCAATGCCAATCTCTTAGAGATATGTCCAGGTACCTAGCAGTCATCAAAATAGAAAAGTAAAGTTTTCTTGTTTATAAGCCATCAATTTTTGGTGATATATTGTGTGTCAAATAAAGATTGCTTAAATCTTAGTGAGACAGAGGAACAAGGCACAGACACTTCTTACCTTGCCAACACCTCAGCCAAGAAGAATAGATTCTGTCTCCATGAATTCTCATATTGAATAGGAGAGTGGAAGGCAAGCACAGTCCTAATGGAAGGGTGCAACTCTTGGCTATTTTTGCCTTATATTACTTCTCTGCCCAGTCATATCACTTCCTGTTTCAAACTTTCTAGTTCTGCCATTAAAGATGTGTGTTCTTCGAAAGAACTAGGAGATACTGAAGTGGGAATGTCTTTCTGTATGCTGTGAATATCAATCTTTAAATAAAGGAGCTGTTTTGGTCCATGACAGGCACCATAGAAAAAGTAGGAGGAGAAATCAGAGCATAGGTAGGAGAAGCAGGGCAGAGTCAGACAGACTGAGCCAGAAGTCCAAGAAGAAGCATGTTAGGAACACAGGTGAGCCACAGACCACGTGGCCGACAGATTAATGATAATGGTTTGAGTTAAGATGAAGGAGCTAGCTAGCAATGTGCCTGAGTCATAGACCAAACAGCATGAACTTAATATAAGCGTCTGAGTCATTTCAGGGGGCCTGATCAGCTGCAGGTGGCTGAGGGGTCTGGGGCTGCAGGTCTGTGGGTCTGGACCTCTGATTTCCCAGAGCCAAGAATCCTTAATGTTCCAAGATACATAATATCCCAAGTGCTGGGATTAAATACCTATACTATAGCAACAGGCTCTGTCTAGACTTGAAGTCACAAAGATCCTGACAGATCTCTGCCTTCTGAGCAAAAAGACTAAAGGTGTGAACCACTACCTGGACTCTATGGTTAACTTTGCAGCTGGCTCTGTTTTCTGATCTTGTGGCAATCTTTATTTATTTTTGTAGCCAGAAGTTTCTTTCCTGGAAACAATTCTCAAATACCCAGCAGCTGCTTTCCAAATAATTGACTCAGAGCTTAGTATTATAGTGAATATTAGCTCAGACACATTATATACTAGCTCTTACACTGAACCCATAATTTTTATCTATGTTTGGCCATGTGGCTTGGTGTAGTATCTGCCCAGAAGAGTGGATCATTCCAGCATTCCTGCCCTTAATTTCTATTATCAGTTGCTCCTGACCCCCTTTATCAAATATTAAACTATCAATTAATTGCCTACATTTAATATCTGGCTATAGCTTAGTACTTTTCTCAGTCTAGAATTCTCATCTTACTTCCTCTGCAACTTCTGGTTGGCAATTGTGTCTCTACCTTTTCTCTCCCATGAGTTTCCCTAGTCTGACTGCCCCACCTATATTTTCTGTCTGGCTATTGGCCAGTCAGAATTTTAATAAACCAATACAAATGACAAATCTTTACTCTGTACAGGAGCACTATCTTACAGCACCTATTCTATAATGTTCTGTTGCAGAATCATGGAAAAAAGAAAGCAAATATTTCCTATAAAACCCGTAACCTGGGTTCTAGTTTTAAATCTATGTATTATCAAAGACTTTGAAAATGTATTCTCAATCAGAAGTAAAAATCTGAATAAACAAAAAATTAAAACTCTTTTTACCTCCATCAGAGAGATTGAGTCAGAGCATGAACAATAACCATCAGAATTGAAGAGGCCAACATGTGAATAATATATTGACAGAAAATCTCATTTACTCATCACCAGGAAGAAGAGTGTTATTTAGGGACATGTATGCTATAGCTAACTAATGGGCTTAGAATATGAATATATTACTAATGTAAATATAGTACTTCTATATGCAATTCTAAAAGGATTGAGGAAAAATAAACACTCAAAGTTGCCCCATTCATGATGAACTTCTATAATTTCAATGACTTATTAATAAAAAGTCCCAAAATAATTTGATTTGTGCCAAAATTTCTTTCCAACCAGAGACACTCAAATACTCAGCAACAGCTTCCTAAATAATTAAATTGGAGGCTAAATACTGTAGGCGGAGTTTACCCACAAGAACACCAATACTAGAAAAATATTTATTAAAATATAATCCAGAACTCACGGTACCAGCAACAGATTATAATAGCACCTGAACAGGAACTGGAGTCTGCAGACGGACGGACGATGGAATCCCCTCTCGCAGCCCGGAACCAGGAAGAGAGCGTGTCGTATCCGCAGACCCTTTTTAATGGGGCTTTTCCCCCGCCCCCTTCAGGTCGGGGGGCCCGGTGCTCTGTATAAATGTCCCTTGACCTTGTCAGCTGACACCTGAATCCCACAACATCTCCCCCTTTTGTCTAACTAAGAAGGTTCTAAACTAAGATTATATACAGTAAGAATTATTATGAGGTAGCATCTAGGAGAGGTCAAAGTATAATTGCTAATCAAAGCCTAACTTATATAAGGTATATCTAATAGTTCTAGAATATTGGTAGATAGTAGGGTGTATAGATTATTTTAAAGGGTTAATCTGGGAAAGTGAGAATCTAACACCTGAGTGTTCTTATCTAAGGGATACTAGGGTGGAAACCTTAAACATCTATTCTTCAACCTCTTCAAGACCTGAGAAGGAAGGTAAATTTGTCTGAAAGACAGAAGTACATGGAAGCAGCTACTTCCAAAATTTGGGAGAGGACAGCAACACAGCTACCTGGACAATCACCTCTGGATTTGTGCACCGTTAGAGCATCTATCGGATTGGCTATAGGCCTATGGCATCTGACAGATCTTTTTACAAGCAGAACAGTTTTGAAGGGACTGTCTTATCCTGTCTAGGCAGGTTTCGTCAGTCTCCATCTCAATTTGTTCATCCAGCTTGACATCATGTGTGTGCTGTCAGCAATCAAGGTAAGGACAGTTCCTTACTCAACCGGCCATTTTTTGCCAAAAGGACCAACTCCAATGGAGTATCCTTGATGCTCAACATCATCTCGTGAAGGGAGCAGTGACACCAGGAGTCGTCGTGTCTCTCGTGGCCAAATTTTAAATGTTAAATGCCATATTCTCTGGGTCTATGAAACGGTTGAAGATTCTTGTCCATCTATGATATTCTAACCTGTATCTGAAATGACTGGGATATGATACCTTAAATAGTGTTGACTGCAGATCTTATCGTCTTAAGGAATAAACCCTGTACTAAAAATTAGAATACTTATATAAGGGATGTACAATCTCTGAACAATGACCCTTAGTAGAATTATCGAGCATTAGCCAGGGGTATTTTACCAGGTAAAGTGTCCACAGCATTTTAGACATGTAAATACATATATATCATCTAAACAGAGGTATATAAAACATCTTGTGCATATATCATAACTAGTGCAATCATACATTATATCTAGTATAGTTAAATGAAGGTAGTAATTGCATAGTATATATGACAATGATGTGCAAATATTTTAAACAAAGGTATGAGCATACATAAAATATAGCAATTTTAGATTCAGCTTTACATAATAGTTACAGATTCAGATTTATATCGAAGTACAAGTTGCTTTGGTTACATAAAACAATCTCAGATTAAACTTTGTACCAATGTACAAATTATCACAATTAAACATATAAAATGATTTTGCATTAGTATCAATATACAGATATCTATGACAGTGCAAATTGTCTTTAGCTTAGCCCATACATTCAGCTAAAATGAAGTATAGGTAGGTAGAACAGTCTACCTTTATCTATCCTATCTATTCCCCCTCTCTTCTAAAAAAAAGATCTCCGATGCTGTATTATAGTTTTGTCTTTTACCCAGTTTTACCCACAACCTTTGGAGCATAAGACTTATTGGGAAAGGGGGCGTAGTCGTTTATAAGGTTGCTTCCTGCTGACTTAAGGGCGATGGCATCTCTTTGGGATCCTGTAAAAGCTAAAACAATGGTTAGTTCTTAATGGACTGACCACATACATCTATAAGCAATTTTAGGATAGTGGTTAACTCCATCTGGAAACTTAAATAGCAGTGTGATCTGAAGGATAATCATAAGGAGCTATCTTGCAGCTGTTTTTGAATAATCTATTTCTTGAAAGCAATTATTGATTGGTGCGCACCAGGTTCTTGATTTTTCTATTTTTGTCTCTGCTGTCTGTCTATCTGTCTCTTATTCTCTCTCTCTCATACTCTTTCTTTTATTTTTGTTTTACTAGCAGGAGTTGTTCCGGTGGAGGCCCCATCTCGGTTCCAGATTCTTTGTAGATAGCTGATAGGAGGGAATGTTATTTACAGTGGAAAACTTAAGCATTGTCGATATTCAAAAGATATTTATATCTTTCATGACTTTAGGAGACTGGAAGCAGACAGAATGAGATGTTTGAGAGGTACAGAAACAGGGAGGAACAAGGTTTAAGATGAAGTCACAGTAATATTGGTCCCTAAATATTATGCCTTCTGTCTCACACCAGGTGGCTTTTATGATGTGAGACAGAATTTTTCATATTTCTTTACCAATATGCTTGGGTTTAGAGAGGGAGAAAGCCACAAGTTCCCAATCCAAATCCAGCCTTATTAATAGTCAAATCAGGACCATTTTTTTTTTTTTTGAGATGTAGATGCAAGATGTAAAGCAGTAAAAATTGAGAAATTACCCAGTAGTGCACGTGTGTATCAGTTGGTCTCGTAGTCCGTCTTGTACATTCTTTAATCATCAGTCTGTCTTTTATTGCAGGTGAGTAATTATGCAATGTTTAGACAATGCCGTAAAAATAGTTGTATCCATTTTCCTGTAAAGACAAAACTGAGAGACCCTGCCCCAGGTTTGTTAGGTGTGTTTTCCTTACCACGCATCCGTTTGTCATGTCAGGGATGAGCAGTTACTTTTCTTGTTCAGGAAGAGACTCCTTTTCAAAGTGGGCTTTTATTAGTTTTGTTGGTACCCATATCTTTTCTGTCCCTGTTGAAACAAGAGCAAAACCCCTACCCCACCGAAGCGCATACCCTGGCTTCCATTCGGAAGTCAACACATCTTTGAAGTAAATGGGTTGATTTAACTCAGAAGATTTTTCTACTACCCAATGTCTCTCAGCAGCTGAAGTTCCCTTTTCATCAGCATTAAGAAAATTTAAAGTCAATACGGCACTATGCAACCTCTCTCTGGGCTTTTTCATTTCTTTCTTTTGTTTATAAAGCATCTCTTTTAATGTGCGGTGAGATCTCTCCACGACTGCCTGTCCTGTAGGATTGTGTGGTATCCCTGTAATATGCTTTATATCATAGTATGCAAAAATTATCTTCATTTTTCGGGAGACATAAGCTGGAGCATTGTCAGTCTTAATCTGAGTGGGAATTCCCAATACGGCCATGGCTTCCAAAAGGTGAGTAAGTACAGCATCAGCATTTTCAGAACTCAGGGCAGTCGCCCATTGCATTCCAGAATAGGTGTCAATAGTATGATGTACATATTTCATCTTTCCGAATTCTGGAAAGTGAAACACATCCATTTGCCATATCTCATTTCCATGTGTACCCTTAGGATTAGTTCCTGCAGGTAAAGATGGTTGGTTATAGAAAGAGCAAGTGTCACATTTTTTTAGTATTTCCTTTGCTTCAATCCAAGTGATGGGAAAACTCTTCTTCAGCCCTTTGCTGTTAACATGATGCTTTTCATGAAATTCTGTGGCCTTTAGCACGCTTCCTATTAGCAACCGATCTATTTCCTCATTACCCTTCGCTAGAGGGCCTGGGAGGCCCGTGTGTGCCCTGATATGTGTTATGTACATAGGATGTATCCTACCTCTGATGATATCTTGTAGTTGTATGAATAGTAAGGTCAAGTCTGTATCATCGTGAATGAAGTCAGCAGTTTCAATATGTGAAACAACTCTTTCTGCGTATTGAGAGTCAGTAATTAAGTTAAGAGGTTCTGTGAAATCTAACAACACCATAATAATCGCATATAGTTCTGACTTTTGAACAGAGTTGTAAGGGCTCTGAGCCACTTTAGTTAGGTTTTCAGACTTGTAGCCAGCCTTCCCTAAATTGTTTGCATCTGTATAAAATATAGGGGCTCCAGAAATTGGTTCATCTTGTACTACACGAGGAAAGATCCAATTAGTTTCCTTTATAAATTGAATTCTCTTGTTTTGGGGATATTTATTATTAATTTCTCCTAAAAAGTCACTGCAAGCCTTTTGCCAAGGTTCACTGTCTGCCCATAATCGTTCAATTTCTTCATTAGTCAGAGGCACAACAATTTCTGCAGGGTCCTTTCCAGTCAATTGGCGGAGTCTCAATTTACCTTTAAAAATCAGATCAGCAATTTTTTCGATATATGTCTTCATCTTTTTACTTGGCCTATGTGGCAGAAATATCCATTCTAATATGATGCTTTCTCTTTGCATTAAGATTCCTGTTGGAGATTGTCTTGAGGGTAAAATAACAAGTATGCATTCCAAGTCTGGATCCACACGATCCACATGTGTTTCCTGAAGTTTTCTTTCTACCAACTCTAATTCTTTCTCAGCCTCATCAGATAGTTTTCTTGGACTATTTAAACCCTTGTCACCTTCTAAAGTCTTGAATAAATTAACTAGTTCATAGTTCTTTATACCAATCATGGGCCGTATATGAGCAATATCTCCTAGTAGCTTTTGAAAATCGTTAAGAGTCTTCAATTTATCTCTATTTAATTTTACCTTTTGTGGTCTAATTTTTTGTAAACCTATCTTATATCCTAAATAATTGATAGAATCTCCCCTCTGTACTTTTTCTGGAGCAATTTGCAGTCCCCAATTAGGCAATACTTTCTGTAATTCTTCAAACAATGTTTCTAATGTCTGTGGGCTTGGGTCTGCCAACAAAATATCATCCATATAATGGTAAATGATAGATTGTGGGAAGCGCTTGCGTAGTATTTCTAGTGGTTGTTGTACAAAATATTGGCATAAAGTGGGACTATTTAACATTCCTTGGGGCAGGACTCTCCATTGGTACCTCTTAGCTGGCCCTGAATTATTAAGAGTAGGCACTGTAAAAGCAAATTTCTCTTTGTCCTGTTCCTGTAAAGGTATGGTAAAAAAGCAATCTTTCAAGTCAATAACTGTAATAGGCCATCCTTTAGGTAGCAGAGAAGGCAGGGGAATACCAGATTGTAAGGAGCCCATAGGTTGAATCACCTTATTAATTGCTCTTAAATCTGTCACCATCCTCCATTTTCCAGATTTCTTCTTGACAACAAAAACAGGAGAATTCCACGGACTGGTTGATTCTTCAATATGCTGAGCCTTTAACTGCTCCTGTACCAACTGTTCTAACGCCTGAAGTTTTTCCTTTGTCAAAGGCCATTGTTGAACCCAAATAGGCTTTTCCGTTAACCATTTCAAAGGCAGTGCTGTGAGTGTCTTATTAAGAGGGCGATTCTTTTGTACAACTTGAATGGCTGGTGAATTTTTGTCATTTTTGGAAACATAGTTGATCCTTTGGCTGACATCATAACCAGGAGGGATTTTAATCTGGGTATTCCATTGCATTAGGAGGTCGCGACCCCACAGATTCACTGCTATATCAGCCATATATGGCTTTAACCGTCCTTTCTGACCTTCTGGTCCTATGCATTCAAGCCACCTCACACTCTGTTTCACCTGAGATATTGTTCCAATACCCAGAAATTGGATATCTACTGTCTGTAAAGGCCATCTCGGATGCCAGGACCGTGGGGTTATGATCGAAACATCAGCCCCCGTGTCGACTAAACCCTGGATATAAATATTGTCTATCAGTACACCCAATTTTGGTCTTTGTTCATTTATCGAAGTCTGCCAAAATATCCGTTTCGTAATTTTCTTTGGAGTTTCTGAATCTTCTTTTGAATTTATGTTATCATCTGATATCGTATGTTTTTCAAGATCAGGTATTGGGTGTTCTATTCGTCTTGAGGATGCTGGTCTTCTACTACGACCGGATATGATCTCACCATCCTCGAATTTGGAGTCTGATTTTGGGGGGCTTCCCGGGGGAAGCCCCGAAAGGCGTTTCCCGATGGCAGAGGGTTGCCTTCTTTATCTCTGGTAGATCTACATTCATTGGTCCAATGCTGTCCCTTGCCACATCTTCTGCATAATCCAGAAGGCAATGGCCTTCTGTTCGAATTAAACCTAGATCGGGCATCGTTTCCAAGAGTACTTTGTGTACAGTTTCGTCTTACATGGCCTTGTCTACCACAGTTGAAACAAGTGATTCCTTGGTTCCTCTTCCTTACCTTATCAATGGTTTGGTCTACCCAATTGTCTTCATTACTATGGAGAGGTTCAGCATTGATTGTATATTGAATCCATTCTTCTAGAGGTGCGGCTCTGATTTTTAAAGGCAGAAGCATTCTTCTACATTCTGGATTAGCATGATCAAAGGCCAGAGAAAGTATTATTTGCTTTCTAGCTTCTGGATCTGATATTGCTCTATTTACAGCCGTGGTAAGCCTGTGTAGAAAGTCAGTATAAGGCTCTTTTAAACCTTGTTTGACCTTAGCATAATGCTCAACTTTTTGACCTGAGTCTAAAATCTTTTCCCATGCATTAAGTGCGGCCGTACGGCATAGCAATAAAGTATGTTCGTCATAAGTAGTCTGAGTCTTCACGTCAGCAAACATTCCTTCACCAAGGATTTGGTCCTGAGAAGCAAAGAAACCCCTAATTCTTCCTTGGTGTTCTAAGGTCCTGGCTTCTTCTCTAAACCAGCTTCTCCACTGCAAATTTTGACTCTGGTCCAAGACAGCAGCCGTTAGCTGCATCCAATCGAGGGGGAGGATTCGGTTTTTTGCAGACCATGAATTCAGGAGCTGCTTTACATAAGTAGAGTGAATACCATACATGGATATTGCCTCTTTAAAATCTTTGATGTCTTTCATATGTAGTGGCTCATAACTATACTCTACATATTCTGAGGAACCCCCTGGTGCCATCTTGGTCTGAATAGTAGCTGGGAATAATAGTGGTGGTGAAGGAGGTATCCCCGTGATGTTTACAACTTTATGTAAAGTATTTCCAGTACCATAACACCCCATTGGGGGTTGACCTGAACTGTTCTGTGCATCAGATGTATCATTGCCCTTTTGTAGTGTTGCAATATGGTCCCCACATTCTTCCATTTTGGATATAATGGGTTCCCATTTTTGGATTTTGGACACTACGGATTCCCATTCTTGGAATTTGGACAGTGCAGGTACAAATTCTTGTATTTCGGATACCATCTGTCTCAAAGTTTGACTTTCTTGATGAAGTGATTCTTCTAAAGACCTCGCCGAGTTAGCAATTTTGAGATCTACATCATTAACATAATTAATGATTTTGTCGTCCACTTTATTAATGTGGTCAACAAGTTTCTTGTTCTCATCAGTTACGTAGAGTTTATATTGTTCTAGGTCTAAAGACCTCGCCGAGTTAGCAATTTTCAGATCTACATCATTAACATAATTAATGATTTTTTCATCCAGTTTATTAATGTGGTCAATAAGTTTCTTGTTTTCATCAGTTACGTAGAGTTTATATTGTTCTAGTACAGTGTTATCATTATGTGAAAGCTTGTTGTAACCAGTTTGTAGCATATCCATCGTTTTAGACATAGCAGAGTCTAATTCACATATCCTGGACAACAGCTGCTGATTGAAGGTCTGCATCTGCTTAACGTCATCTGACAGTGTAGCGTTTGATGATTCTATAATACCAAGTTTGGATGGTAATTGAAAGTTCAGATTCGTGACCTCAGTCATCACCCTTCTATTGTGGAACAGAACATACAGAAACAGACCAAGAAATAGTAAAACTGGGGTACTGAATACCTCAAGATACTCATTTAAAAACTTGTCAACCATCGTGGAAAAATATATACCAAATTCCTCAAAAGAATAGTTGTCAGCCATTACCTCAATCCAGGTGCAATGACGCTGTGTGGTCAGAAGGTGTCACAATAACGTTTAGTGCCCTGCTGTATGGCCGATGTATAGACACTCAGCACGCTATTCACAGATCCTAGGTGTTAAAGGGTCTCAGCAGACAAAATAGAATCTTTGGAAAAAATAAATTCTCACAAGTCAAGACAGGATGTTAATTACAAGATAGAATGGTTTTAGTTATCTTTGTTCACCTACAGGAGTAATTCACAATTGTCCCAGGTTACAGGGGTTAGGGGCGGAGCTGCTGTTTGAATCTGCAGTTTTTGGGTCAAACTCAGCCAGCCAGGTTGGGGGAAGGGCGCTCGTGCAGCCGCAGTTCAAACTCAATTAAAATGAACTGAGCAGCGGTACAGCTAGGGGCAGAAGCAAGCAGCCCGGGTCTCAGCCGTTTAGCTAGGCAGAGAGCCGCGCGCTGGGGGAGGGGTGAAGTTACCGATCACGTGCGCAGCAGGCAGACAGCCCGGGTCAGCCTTTAAGCTAGGCAGCAGAGCCGCAGCCGAGCGACTGGTTGAAAGGCAGAGATACCGACTGCGCGCGCGCGCAGCGGTTAGACAGACCGACCGCGCAGCAGTTCGCGGCAGCTGCAACCGGCCCGGGTCTACCTTCAGCTAGGCAGCTAGCCGCGGGTCGTGTGCTGGGTGGGGGGGGGTCTACCGACCGCGCGTGCAGCGAATAGCTAGGCAGCAGGGCCTAACGGCTCCGCCGCTGGTCGAGGGGCGGGGCTACAGACCGCGCGCGGCAGCTGGAAACGGCGCGGGTCTGCCTTTAGCTAGGCAGGTCGTGCGCTGGGGGAGGGTGGGGCTACCGACCGCGCGCAGCAGCGGGGCCGAGGCCGTGCGGCTGGTTGAGAGGCCTGGAGCGCCGCTGGCGCCGGCTGAACCAGAGCGGGAGCCTCGGAAGGCGTGCGCTGGGGGAGGGTGGGGCTACCGACCGCGCGCAGCAGCGGGGCCGAGGCCGTGTGGCTGGTTGAGAGGCCTGGAGCCGCCGCTGGCGCCGGCTGAACCAGAGCGGGAGCCTCGGAAACTGATGGAGTAAGCCGTTTGGAGGTCACCGCTCAAAACCAAATCCGCACGGGGCTGGATAAGCCCTGCCCACACTCAAAACCTGACCTGAGTGTGATTTAAACCCGTCCCGTGGGCCCGCCCGTGGGTCCGGGACGCGTTGGGCGCCAGATGTAGGCGGAGTTTACCCACAAGAACACCAATACTAGAAAAATATTTATTAAAATATAATCCAGAACTCACGGTACCAGCAACAGATTATAATAGCACCTGAACAGGAACTGGAGTCTGCAGACGGACGGACGATGGAATCCCCTCTCGCAGCCCGGAACCAGGAAGAGAGCGTGTCGTATCCGCAGACCCTTTTTAATGGGGCTTTTCCCCCGCCCCCTTCAGGTCGGGGGGCCCGGTGCTCTGTATAAATGTCCCTTGACCTTGTCAGCTGACACCTGAATCCCACAACAAAATACTATAATAAATGCGGGGCCAGTAGCTCAAGCATAGTACTAACTAGCTCTTACACTCATTTTAACCTATAATTCTTATCTATGTTTAGTCACATGGCTTGCTACTTTTTCTCAGTACAGCATTCTTATCTTGATCCCTCTGCACCTGACTGGTGACCATATCTCTACCCTTTCTCTTCCCAGCATTCTATTTGTCTGGTAGCTTCACCTATACTCCCTGCATAGCTACTGGTCAATCAACATTTAAAAACAAACAAACAAACAAACAAACAAAAATCAATAACAGTGATAAATCCTTACAGTGTACAAGAGTGTTATCCCGTAGCACATAATAAAGGAAATGTTTTCATGCCACAGCATGGGGATCAGAGTTGAAATAATTTCAAATTATAGCAGAGAATTGTCTTCTTGTTAATGAGTTCTTACCTTCAAGTGAACCTATTCAGTAACACTGTATGTAAATGAGGAAAATAAACATACAACCATTAACCCTTTAAGTTTCTCTGCAGTAAAGGGTATATAGGTACAGCCCTATCTGACTTCTTCCTCACCATTGATAAAAATTACAGTTCAAAATAACTCTGAGATAGTATCTTACACCTGTCAGAATGGCTAAGGTCAAAAACATAGGTGAAAGCCTATGCTGAAAGGGATGTGGAACAAGTATAACATTTCTACATTGTTTGTAGAAATTTAAACTTGTAAATTTAAAGCCACTTTGGAAATCAATATGGTTGTTCCTCAGAAAACTGGGAATCAATCCCCTCAGTGATCCAGCAATACCATGATTGGACACATATCCAAAGGATGTACATTCTTACCCCAAGGATATTACCTCAATTATGTTCATAGCAGCATTATTTGTAATAGTAACAACCTAGATGCTCTTCAGCTAAAGAATGGATATAATAATTGTGATACATTTACACAGTAGAAAGTAGTAGTGCTCAGCAGGAAAAAAAGACATATTGAGATTTATAGGCAAATGGATGGATCTGGAGAATGTCATTCTGAGTGAGGTGACCCAGGCCCAGAAAGATAGACTTAGTATGTACTCACTTATAAGTGGATTTAGGACCTAAAGCAAAGGATAATTACATATGAGGTTTACACTCTAAAAATGAAGACATGGAACTAAATCAAAGATGAGGCGAACTAATAGCATTGTAGTATATCTTTGACTCATGTAAAACATATACATAATGGAAAATATGTTAACTCCTTCAAAATGATATTTTTGTTTAGAAAATATTCAGATATTCACTGGTAATGGATTATATAAAGAATTAATATTTATTAAGGGGTTTAAATAAGCCATTCAGTGATATAAGAATGAACCTTAGAACTATTTTGGAGGATTGAAGTGTCTAGTAGCAGCAATGATTGTGTAAACCTATAAACAATTATTAGCCAAATATAAGCCATAAATAATTTATACTAATACAGATTCTTATATAAATTTAAATTTAAAATTATTTTTATGTCTACATGAGACAATTTGCATATTGATACAAATTCAAATCTAAGATTATATGTCTAAAATAATTTATATATTGATATAAAATTTAATCAATAATCACTATATTTTTCATAGGCTTCTACCTTTGTTTTAAATATTTTACACATTAATACATATTAAGCATATTGTCATTTCCACTATATAATTTCTACCTGTTTAGTTATAATAGTCATAATATATATATATGAATGTATATATATATATATATATATATTCTCCTTTTGTTTAAGATGTTTTATATTCTTCTATTTAAATACTTTATATAATAACATATATTTAAAATACTGCTGTCATTTTACACTATGCACTTGCCTTTGTTCAATCTCATATAATTGTCATACATAAAGTCATTATTTAAGAACTATACACCCATTTATAAATTGCCTGTTTTTATAATCTAAGCTTCAATCTTTAAAATAATAAAAATCACAAATCATAGTTACTTAGCCATGTTGTTTAAATTAAAGATATGATATAATATTTCAAATAAACAAAAGTCTTCACCACTTCATAAACTTAAAAAAATTAACATTTATTGTTTTATTATTTAAAATTAAACTATAAAATACAAAATCACCCCTAACAACTCTGTTTCTTTCTCAAAATAGTCTTAGGAATCAAAGGCACTTTGCAAAGAGTTTGTCTTCCTTAACACGTAATGGTCTCTCATATAAAAAAGTGCCCTTGTCTCAACTACTGCCAATAAACACAGTGTCCAATCCAAACAAACTAGACAAAAAACTAAAACCTGCCAAGACAAGATAAAACAGTTTATCAAAATATCTACTTCTTAAAAAAAAATCTGTCAAACACCCTAATCCTATAGCCAATAAACAGACAAACAAACAAACAAATAAATACTCCAGATTCCCACACTCACACACACACACACACACACACACACACACAAACACACAAACCAAGCAAGCAAAGAAACAAACAAATAAACAAAAAAACTATAAATAACTATCCAGGCAGGCAGCTGTCACTGTTTTCTCCCAAATTTTAAAAGTTGCTCATTAGTGTTTTCAGCTCATTCAAATAATATATTTTCCTTTTGAAGTCTTTAATAAAGGTAAAGGCTACAATCACCACCATCTCATATCTTAGCTAAAAGCATTTAAATATTAAGTTTATATTATTCAAGATAAAAAAACTTTAATCTCTATATGTTGCCACTTACCAATATTCTAAACATTTAAAATATATTTTTTGTTTATTAATTGTAGTTTGACCTTATTTATGTTTTTTTTGTCTTTCTCTTCTCTTAGACATGATCTTATAGTTGTTTCTATTACATATAGTTTCACACTTAAGTTTAAAACTTACTTGGATAACAAAAATATTAACAAGTTCAGATATTATTAAACAAGACCAATGATAAAGCTTTAAAGTTTTAAAGACCCTAAATAAAGCATACTCAGCTCCTTTTAAAGGCCAGTTACACACTGCCTGCCCTTCCAGATTGTTCCCAAGTTCTCAGAGGGAGAATTGCTGTTGTTCCACTGAGTGGGACCTTTCAACCTTCCATGAACTGCTCTCACGTTCAATCTTAAGTATGTAAGTGTTTCGCATAAAGCACTTAAAAAACATTAATTTTATACAATCATTTTCCAGTGAATAATTCCTAAGAAATGTGTATATTTTTTTGCAATTCAAAGTGGAAAGATATTTGATAGAGTGATTGGTAGGCTGGACATGCTTAGAAGATTATTGCTGAGCATGCTCAAACTGAAAATAAAATAAAATAGAAAGATGGATAATTCACCGAAGATATAAAATTCTGAAATAAAAATACAGTATGCATCTAGGGGTAACCTCAAAAGTAGACAAGGAAAACAACAAAAATATGATAAATAGAAATAAATGAAGATTTCACCCAAATTTTTGCCAAGTGAAAAAAAAAATCTAAAAATTTAGAGTGCTGTTTAGAGTAAATGAAAAATCTTGCCAATCTGTACAAAGACGAAGGTGAAGATAATTTCTGAAAGAACATGAAACAATAAATATGTTATATTAACATGAAAAAAATAAGATACACACAAAATGTAATAACACATAAGTAGAAGATAATTGATGAAAATTACTGAAATAACAGCTTATCAACCACAAGCCTCATTTGTTGGAAGAAATTTGTAGCCCTTTCTGCTTTTCAAAAATATGGTAACACAAATATTTTAAGGTTGATAGAAAATAATTAGGTTAAGAAAAACTTATGACTCAAATTAAAAATATAAAAAACAACAAAGAAAGTATAAATGAAGAAAAATAACTACTTAATTTCTTATTAGGTCTAAATAGAGGATAATCTGACCTCTATTATCATCAGATCCCTATCATAATACTTTAATAAAAGTGAATATTTAGTGTAAATGTGTGTATGTGTCCAATGTGTATGAGAGGTAGATTTGTGTGTGTTTGTGTGTTTGTTTGTGCGTGCTTAATATACTATTTGAAAACCACAATGAATCACAAAAATGGAAAAAAAAGATGACAAAGAAAACTTCAGATATTTGGTTTTAGGAACCTAACCTCCAGAGAACTAGTTAAATAATAATGCAACTAAACACTAGATGTGAATGAATTTTTAATTGAAAATAGTTACATTTCATACATTATAATTTTGATTATGATTTTTCTCTCCTAACTCACAGATTTTTCTCTATCACACACCTAACAAAATCAGCAACCATTTTAGTTTTCTCATTAGCAAACAAACAAGCATCTTAAAAAAAAAATCCTAAAATAAGATATAACAAACTAAAGAACAAAACAAACAAACAAACAAGCAAAAAAACCAAAGAGCCAAAGAAAAAACACAAGAAACATATGTAGATAATGAAATTCACTCTTTGGCAAACAAAAAAAAAAAACCACAAAATTACCAAATTTGGAACAACAATAATAGCTAAGCAAAAGACCTATAGGATAAAAAAAATGAAAGCATAAGAGGCCCAGTAATAGCAGTATGAGACCAACACCAACAATAAGAAACTCAAAGATACCATTGAGTTCATTTTATGTGGGTTATCTATTTCCGGTCATGGCTCCTAGTCATAAATATGGTTTGTACATCAGTGATATTCTATTAGACAAACCTCGCCGGAACCCCACCAGGCCTGGACTTGTTCAAGCTCTCTGTGCCTGTAGCATAGTTGTTTCTGTTAGTTCGATGGCTTAAAGAAGGCCTTGTTTCCTTAGTGCTTCCCATGCTTATTGACTTTTGTAATCTTTATGTCTCCCTTTCCGTGGAGTTTCCTGAGCCCTGAGGTAACAGATTTGATGGAGACCTCCTATTTAGCGATAAATATTGCAAGGTCTTTCATTCTGCACATTGATAAGTTGTGAGTTTCAGTATTTGTTCTCATCCACTGCAGGTAGAAGCTTCCCTGATTCTGGTTGAGCAAGATACTGATATATGAGTACAGCAGAATGTCATAAGGAATAATTTTACAGATGTTACTTAAGCAGAACAGTATTCTTCCTGTTTGGTGAATCATTGCCATAGATAGCAACACAAAATGAACTCAATAGAATTTTTAGAAAAATTTAGTCTCATACTTCTTTATCTAGGAGGTTTTTTTGTTTTATTGTTATTGTGTTTTACAGATCTCATAGTTATATTAAGTTTTTAAATTTTTTATAAGTTTTATGGGTCTGTCTTTTATTCTTTTGTGGTTTTTCTTTATGTCTTTTGGGTAGGTGTGTAAGGGAGTATCTGAGAACTATTGGAGAAGAGGAAACATAATCAGTATATATTTATGGAAAAATTATTTTCAATTAATACAATTAAAACTGTATTACAATAAAATTCATACATGTAATTATTTAATAGATATTTTCCTCACATTTAACCTAAACTGTAAACAGGTATGTATATATGTAATGTGTATGCTTGTATATATTCTTAACAATATTATATACTAAGCTTTGTGTGTGTGTGTGTGTGTGTGTGTGTGTGTGTGTGTGTGTGTGTGTGTGTGTTTTCTCAGGACTGACTGAAATTAGATAACCAATTACTTTGCTCTTCACTGGGGGAATACTATATGGCTTGCTTTCTGCATTCCTTAATTGCCTATAATTCTTCCTCTAGTGTTGCAGTCTTGATACCTTTCCTTCATCCATGTTAGCATGTCTATTAGAGCCACCCTTGTTCAAGCCTTGTTTGAAAGCTACCAGTATAATTTCTAGTTACATTTTAAATACTTATCTTTATATCCATACCTTATAATGGAAATTTTCCTTTGAAAGAGAATGAAACCATTATAAAAACCCCACAACGAATCAAAAGGCATAGTTGTGGAGACCAGTCCCAATGGATACATCATCTGTAAAACTCCTAAACCTAAGGCTCAAACATCATTGTAGAAGAGAACGATGAACAGGTAGATAGCTTCACATTTGTCTCCTTCTCATAACAAAACATTTTTTTAAAAAAAATTTAAACATTAGATATCAACATGCAGAAAATTTAAGTAAATCAGTGAAAGTCAATAAACATTATTTATGTCATCCAATGGCAGCATGTATTTTCCTCATGAACATTAAATGTTTTGTGCCATTTAAGCAACAGTGGCACAAAGTATTAAAAGCTTTATTTCATTGAACACAATGATATATTTCATTTTACTCAAGAGTAATCTGTATTATTTTTTCCTGTACCAAGTCCTTAGCCTTCCTCCAAGAAAGTCTTCCTTCTTATTGTATGAGAATATATATATATGATATTTTATACTCATCTATTAAATTTTATGTAGAGAATAAATAAAAAATATATATATAATTTAGAAAATAATATGTAATTTGAGAACTAAATAAGATAATATGTTATTTTTTCAGAACATAGTTTATTTTTCTGAACGACAATCTGCTGCTAGGTTAATTTTATTGCTATTTTTGAAGACTATTATTATATCTGTTCATTAGTGATATGGGTATACATTGACTTTTCTTGTAGTATTTAGATATAAGTTTTGTTTGGTAGTAATGGTGGCCCCGTGAATATACTTTGAAAGTATTCCTTTTCCTTCAGAATTTTAAAAAAGATTTTGAGTAGTATTAATGATAATTCAGTGATCTTTTAGTTGTAGCATAAATGTGATAGATTGTCAGAGAAGTGAAGGGCAAAAGTAGCATGATTATCTATATAGATATAGAAAAAACAATTGTCAAAATTTAACATATTTTCTATGATAGAAACTCTCAACAAGATAGATACCAGCAGATTAAATCTCATCATAACAAAGGTTAAATAAGATAAGTTTATCTTGATATTCTTTAGGAAAGCAATACAATTACTGATTCAATCATAATCATTATCAGCCTGCTCACATTTTCTTTCTTCCTGGTCAGCATATAGATTTTATCGTGCTTGCACTTGTGATACTCATTTGTTTTTCTATGCAACCAGGCTTTAATATTTTTAAATAATTTATTTATTTCAGATGTCTAATTGCTTATCTTTTTAATTCTTCTTAATTCATTAGTAGTTCAGTAATTGTAATATGTGTGTTGCTATATTTATATATAAACAAATATATACATATATATAAATATATAATTCCATATACCTATGGAATAACATTAAATGATGGAGATAAAAATAAGCCAGTGTTTTAAAATTTAAAATAATTTTAGAATTATTTTAGAATAATTAGAATATTATAAGTACACACATGTGATATGGGAATGTCTTTCTGTATGCTCTAAATATCAACCATTAAATAAAGGAGCTATTTTGGCCCATGACAGGCACCGTAGAAAAAGCAGGAGGAGAAATCAGAGCATAGGTAGGAGAAGTGGGGCAGAGTCAGACAGACCAAGCCTGAAGCCCAAAGGAGCAACATGTGAGGAACACAGGTGAGCCACGGGCCACGTGGCAGACAGTTTAATGGAAATGGGTTGAGTTAAGATATAAGAGCAAGCTAGCAATGTGCCTGAGCCATAGGCCAAAGAACATGAAGTTAATATAAGCATCTGAATCATTTTTGGGACCTGAGCAGCAGGTGGCTAAGGGGTCTGGGGCAGAACAGGTCTGTGTATCCCGGACCTTTGGCAGCCCAACCAAGAAACCTCATTACAACATACATGGCTATATCTGGAGGAAACAGTAGTGCTATGCCATAGGTATACAAGACAGAAATATAGCATTTATAAGACAACATAAATTTTCTTAGTCTTCACACACATTTAAGTAATAATATATAATTTGTATTAATTATATTTTGAGAATTCCTTTATATGTTATACATTATGATTACTCTCATTTACCATCACCTTTAAACTCAGTCCCACATAGATACCCCTCTTTTCTGACATCCATGCCCATTCTTGTTCTCTTGTTTTCTTTTATGATTCATTGAGTTTAATCAATGGCTATCTTATGTAAATGGGCCTGGAACTGTTCATGGAAACTACAAGACTCATTCATGGTCGCATACCTAATAAGTTTGCTTGTGTTCTATTCCCACATTCTTTCTGCCCCCTCTTCGTTATTGCTACCTGAGCTTCAAATGAGGTGGTTTAAGATTTATTCAATGGAGGGCATTTATTCCAGGTACTATTACCTAGCCAGCTGTCCATAATAAGTAGTCACAGACCTAATGTGTATTGTATGTACTTTTCCTTATATCCAGAGATAAATTTATCTCTCATTCTTCATCAAAAAAATTAAAACACTTTTTTTTTCAGAAAATAGAAACTATTAACAGTGATCTATATTGGTCCTTGCACAGATAATAATTACTGAGAAATTTTTATCTCTAAAGTGTTACATGTACAACATCACTTCTATATGAAAGGCTCAAGAAACATCAGGAGAAAGGACAAAATATTTTAAGATCCAGATAATTAGGACACCTACTCCTAGCTAGTGTCTTTTGTTCATGGCAGGGAAGGAACACCCATGAAATCTCAAGAATGTGGTTTCTTAAATAAGACCCGTATAATGGCAACAACAGTTGACATGCCAATTTGGATGGGGTCATAGATGAAAAGTTACAGGTAGCCAATGAATACCTACTGCCAACCAGGTGCAAAGAACTCAGACAAAAAGAGATGCCTGGAAGATTTTTAGACAAACTGAGGCACCTGGAAAAGACACTTGTCCATTGGTTGAGTTTCCTGAAGGCTGTGCAGTATGTTCCAAGCATTACAACTTTGTGAGATGTCACCCATGCTGGAAAACATCTCAGTGCAATTTTCTTTGAGTTACTGCTGCTTTAAGTAACCCCTCATCCATATTCCTGTAAGTCATCCCAAGAAAACTCATTGGGTTACCAAGAAAAAATAACTCTAGCTTGTCACAGAAAGAATTCTGAATGGACTATGTAGAGTATATGTGCATTTATATAAATGGATTTCTATAAATATCACAATAATAATTACATAAAAAATAAACCCTGATAAACTTGAGAGGGAGTGGAGGAGAGCACAAGGTACCAATTGGAGAGAGGAGAAAATTTTTTGTTAGAAAATAATAAACTACACTACTGATGTAGGACGTCTCAATGAAAAAAGAATAATAACAAAGATAATATTTTTGTGTACTTCTTTCTTAAAAAAAACAAGTTGTTAAATTTACCCCTGCCCCCCAAAAAAGACTTGGTTTTCAGATGTTGTGGTGAAAACCTGTTATATTTGAGAAGCAATGAGCCGACCTCCCCCCCCCCAAGAAACAGCAAGAGAAACTTCTTTCCACTTGTCCCAAACCGAAATGACCACGAGTCTCTAAGTCCCTCCCTATTCCTTCCTTAGTGTTTCTCTATCCAATTCTGGCTCCTCAGTCCTTTCTATAGCTAATTCTTGCCATCTAGTCACTGGTTAGACCCCATGATACAAGGTTGTTTTATTAACACAGTCTTACAGTTTCATAATGTGACCAAGTATCTTATAACAGTTTTATTCAAGGCTGATTACTCAAAGGTCAATGATTTTCAGGACCTCATCAATCTTTTCATTTAGTATTGTTCAATGCAAAGATAAACTTCACTGATTAAGGCTGAGAGAGTAGAGTGTTTTATAGTTATTAACAAAAGTAAATAGTCTACAGTTGGAAGACAGTTTAGCTAAACTTAGTAGTAAATGCTTTCCTTGGATCTACAACTTTGAGCATATTTGTAGTACCAAGAATCATTTCCTCCTGTTGTATTGGTCTCAAATCCAATCAGAAGAAGTTGCCTACTCCTTTAACCATGTATTACTATTGCACAAAGGGACCTTGTTGGTTGTTGTAGTCATAGTTAAGATCACTGTAGTGGGATTGTGCTCTGTTCCATTGTAAATAATTGTCCCACCTACTGGTTTAATAAAAATGCTGATTGGCTGAAGGCAGACAGGAAGTGTGGGCAGGGCTACCAGACTGGGAAATCTCTGGAAAAAAGAAGAACAGAACAGAGATGACAGAGAAGCCAGCAGACATAGAGGACGACTATGCTGCTCTGATCCACATGGTTTAAAAGGATAAGAATCGTGGGTTAAAGAGTAAAGAGTTAGCAAGTTATATGCCAATCAACATAAAATTAATGTAAGCTTCTCTGTGTCTCTGTGGACTGTGAGTCTGTGAGTCCAAACCTCAAAGCTATGCTGGAAAGTCTGGGACAGAAACTTTTTATAACAGACCACTGTTGCCTTTTTTTTTTTTTTTTTCTAGTAGTATCCTATGAAGACAAAAAGAAGAGGAATATTTTATCTAAGTTTTTTATTGGTATCCTACAGCCAAGATTTGTGGATCTCTTCAACAGGAGGTCCTTATTTACTTATAGAGGCAACAGAAAGAATAGCAAGATTCTGAAAAATATTTCATATGGAGATAACTCAAATCTGATCCTCTGATTTTTGTTAGTAAAACTATTCTTGTAAAGCATCACAATCCAGCAGGCATACAGGGGAAAACCCTTCAAAAATTAAAAAAAATAGTTAACACTATAAAGTGAAAGAAACATTGTCGCACGAAAGAATGAGACTCGGGGATAGATCTCTGAAGAAGTTGGAGATACTAGAGGGAATAAACATCACAGTCAAATCTTACCCAGCTGTCTTCCAGCTTCCTCAGTCTCGATTCCCTTGGAAATGCTTCCCTCTGTGTTTCTATCCTGTCTTAAGTACCCTTTCATAAATTAAGGCCTGGCTCCACCACTGCCTACTTGGGAGCCTGGAATTCCTTCTATAATCTGAAGTGACCATTGACTCAGTTAGGATTAAGGGTGTAGGTCACCACTTCCAGGATACTCCCTGTGCTGGGATTAAAGGTTTGAATCAGCACTCTGATTTTCTAGACTGACTGTGGTTAGAGCTCTGGGACTTCTGGAGCTTTTACTAACCCCCCACATAGACTGTGGGTAGATTCTCTCTGATATCTCCAAAACTTCTAAAACTTTTATTGAATCCCCACAAAACACTGAATATCTTAGATCTAGTATCTTAAAATGAAATTAGTATTATATTTTACTGTTTACTTCATTTGGTTAACTTGCAAATTATATGGCATAGATGAAGTGTTTATACCACTTAAGAGCTTTTTATATAACTATGATAAAATTTATAAGTATATGAATCAAGTGATATCCTCAATTTATGAACAATGTTTTAAATTTTTTTTGTAAAACTTTTGTTATTTGAATAAATATTTGTGCAAGAAGTTGTACATTTTGTTTTCTCTTTTCAGTCTTATTTTTGCTTAAGAGTTGACAAATTTACTTATAGAAAATAACAACATACTTCATGTTATTTTCAGGAAGAGGTCACTGATCATGGTAAATCATAGTGAAATGTGTCTAGAGTTGAGAAGCATAGCCTTTCTTTTAGAGGGGTTTCTTATTTCCAATTTCATGTAATTACATAGATTTTTTTTTCATTTGATATTTGTACTAATCGATTATTTTCTCAGTTAAATTTTATTTCATCTGAAATGCAGAGATGATATGAACATTAAAACTAAATATTTAAGGAATATTCTACAAAGTAAAATAAAAAAAACTGTTTTTCATTGTTCTGTTTTTATATGAAAATTAATTATACTTATTAAAATCTAAAAAGATTGTCATTTGATATATTTTCTTTCTATTTTTATTTGCCTATAGCTTTTATTACAGAGATATTACTGTTCTTATTACATACTTTATTATATGTTTTACATAAATCTTTGTAAAACTTATTACACAGCTAAAAATTTTCATTTCTCAACCTCTGTCACCATTGTATTATAAAAGGAAGGAGAAAATTAGTTTTTCAGTAGAATTTATCTGCTGTTTTACATAAAGGAATTATTTG
The DNA here is from genome assembly GCA_033318265.1 of Phyllotis vaccarum. Taxonomy (NCBI): domain Eukaryota; kingdom Metazoa; phylum Chordata; class Mammalia; order Rodentia; family Cricetidae; genus Phyllotis; species Phyllotis vaccarum. The sequence continues at coordinate 89,864,102 of JARWLC010000001.1, read as the reverse complement.
GTTAACTAGCAAATTATACAGCATAGATGAAGTTTTCAGTGAATTAATAACAGTTTATAGCATGACTTACTGTCCTCTTTCCAGGAAACAGACAGTGGCCTGTGTATATATATTAAAATGCATTACTAACTATAATACCACCCTTTTATAACCTCTATGTTTTTATATATGAAATCCTTAAAATAAATCATAGTAATGTAATATTAATAAAATACTAGGTAAAACTTTTTTTAAAAAAATGACAGTATGAAATTTGTAGTAGGGAACAAAGTTACATGAAGAAGAGATATTTAAGCTAAGTTTTGTCTCTAACATAGGTATCAGTCATGATGGGTGAATAATACAAGAATAATCATATTTGGTAACTGCATATTTTTGTTTGTATATATGTTTTATTCTAGATTTTCAAATGAAAAATGAACCTTAGTAGCACAATGCATGCATTATTTATTGATGTGTAAAACTTTGTGCTTGGCATCTAAGTAAAAGAAGAAGAGGAAGGAGATGATAGTGTTTAATACACCTATAATGTTTTAGAGCTTAAATTAGTCATTCATGTCTAGAGAAAGAGGAGCAAGAAGAGAGTTCAGTTATTAATGATTTCAAAGACTAAGACTGAACGGAATTTTCACATCACTGAAAACTTGGAGAGTTGTAAGCTTTAAAGTTGCATTCAAGGGTTTCTTTTTAAAACACTACTCTGGCTGTGTTACCAAGCCTTTATTTGGCTGACAGAGAATATGTGAATTACTTACTTGGATTAGAGCCGTTACCATGGTAACATACAGAAGTAGAATAAAAATTTATTCATGTGGAGTTAAAAAACAGGATCTTCTTCCCAGTTTTATGTCTTGGGAAACTAGTGATAAATGAAAAAGAAAGAAATATTGGCTAGACAATGATTAGGCATATTAGTATCAAAGATACATTCAGACACAGTTATCGAGGTATCACTTAATACTGAGTCAATACAAAATTAAGATAAGAAGACCCTCTTATGGAGAATATTAAATAATTCTGTAATTACTCTTCATTGTTAAAAATGTTTTATAGATGAATTACAATATTAATTAGGTAGACTTAGTATATTTTATGTGTAATAAAAGAGAGCAATTAATCAATGGTAAAATAAAAAAACAACAGTAATTTTTATGATTGTTGATAGAGCTGATTAAAAGTGCTTGGTATTGTGTGTGTGTGAGAGTTATATGTACTTAAATAATATTATTTTCAGAACCTGTATGCAGAATTTAAAATATTTTAGAACACGACAAAGGTGAAGAAATATCAGTTAAAATGAATGTAATCTGTACGTTTCTTTAATAAAAATACAAACTCAACAATAGAATGTGAAGTCTTGGCATGGTGTGAATTCATGTACTAATGTTGCAAAGGATCTTACTGATACTCAATTAATTTCAGCTCCAGCACATGATACTGCAAAAGCTACAGGGAAGGGAAATCTGTGCCCTGAACTACACAGATTGTAGCCATTCAAAGTAAATTCTAAGAGTTACATGTGGCAAAAAACATATTATAAAAACCACCTGTCTCTTTCCTCATAAATTATTTTCAGCAACTCTATAGGACTACAGAGATTAGATTTGTAAGACCCTAAGATACAAATAATAAATTTCATCTATATTACTACTGGAAGTGCTATGGTTTGATGATCTTAAATTCATTCATATTCAATTATATTTAGTTTACAACTCTAGACAAAATGTTAATCCAATATGTGACATACATATGATAAATATATGTATATATTGCATATTTCATATGGGTGACATAAATGATAAATATATGGTGTAAATCAAATCTGGCATCTTGATATAATGTTGTAATAACAATGAAAAAAGTAGTGATGCTGTAAAATTTGAAGCGTATATTAGCTACTATGCTTTACAAGTAAATTAATACATTATTCTTTGTAGCACTCCCTATAAGTGAACAAAAAATCTCAAGTAGAGGCCTTATGGGACCACAGATCAAGTCAACACAGTGAGTGCATCTGTCTGCAATTATTTTAAATCTCCTTGTATTTCTAGGACCTTTATGTTTAACGTATATGTAAATTATAATTATATACTTAAGATGAATATTAAAATATAACTCCATATAAAATTTTAATGTTTTTAATTTATTGATTGCTATTTCTTCTAAACTGCTCTTTAAATTTATTTTGGAAAAAAATAAGCAGAAGTTTGAAATAATTATAAAGTCTATAAATTCTCTAAATTCTATAGCAAAATATTCTCTGTCTTTAAAAGGAAATTCTTTATCAGAAGCTGGATTTATCTCATACTATTATCTTTTTCTTAACATGACCTGATGTCACAATTTTCTGGTCATCCCCCAGATAGAAACCATCAGCTTCAGTAATTTTCCCTTAGAAACGCATGCAGTTTTGCTTGTTGGAGAGGAAATAGCATATTTTTACAGCTTCTCCCTCAGTGTCCTTCTTATTAAATCAATGATGCTGGTTTCCATTAAAAGAGTTCCATGAGAACAGAACAATCTCATCAATAAAACAGGCCCAGCTCATTTGGCAAATGGTCCTGACATGTGAAATGCTACCAGATGCTTTAAAGGAAAGCACACAGGGCCATGAGACAATTTTGAACAGATTATTTGTATCACATCCTTTCATTCAGTTCTGTCTCTAAACAAATATCATTACTTTGTTCAGTTGAGCAAAATTAAGAACACTTCTGGTAATTTAATATTGATTTTTTTTCCAAAAGGAAGTTAAATATTTAAATCAGATCTACATCATGAAAACAGACCAAATCTACCTAGATGTAACAAGATTCCTTTGACTTCATCGGACTTGATCTTATTATTCACAACAGACAACACATAACCACTGGGGTCTTTAATCAGGCAAGATTTTACTGTCAGAGGAATGTCAAAATTTTCTTGATTAAATTTTTAAGTTTTGGATATTTTTATAAAATACCATAACTTGTACTCTAAAGATATTTCCAGAAATACGCAGTATAAGTTGTAACGAAAAACACTAGTAAACATGGGACATTATGATTTCACTTGTATACAATTAGAAGGAAATATGAGCTCAATGTCACACACACACACACACACACACACACACACACACACACACACACACACACACACACACATTCTACCATTGCTACCAAAGCTGAAAACACACACATAAATATTTAATGCTGCATACCTATACAAAGATCTCTCAAGGAAGATAATTAAAGATAAAAGTTGTATTTAGGATATATAATGCTTTTTTACATTGAAATTAAATCATTTAACATCAGAATCATCTACTTCTAATTCAATTGCAAATGTTCTAAGTATCAAGGCATGAAATGATACAGAATTTTTTTAGTAACTCAATGTGTATACATGAATGGAGAATTTTCTCTTAATTTGTTTGTACAATTTATTCAATCAAAATGATTTTATTTAGCTCGTGTATAGGCAGTCATGTTGTTAAGACTTCTGACATCTGTAGAAATGCAGTCTTACAGAAAATTCCTTGTTGCTCCCTGGGTATCAAAATAATTATGGCTCTTCTTCTGCAATGATTCTTATGACCTAGATGCAGAATTCTATCACTGATGTATCTCTTAAGACCAGACTTGCTCCTCAATTCTACATTTTATTTGGTTGTGAATTTCTGTCATGGTCTCCATCTGTTGCAAAGATAAGTTTTCTTGATGAGGTATGAAGACTACATTTACCTGTGAGTGAAGGACAAAAATTCAGAATATAGTTAGGAATTATACTAGTTTATTAACAATAAACCTGTTAACTAGGATGGGTGTAGGAGGCCTAAACCCTACCTTAAGAACTACTGACAATTAAGGAATGTTGAAAATAAATCTTCCCAAGTGAAGAACACAAAAATTGGTTATGCAACTCCAGTTAGAGAGACAAGAAAACAATATTATAAAACTCTATTCTTTGTGGCTATGGATTGTAGGTTGGTTATCCTGTACTTTATATCTGATATCTACTTATAAATCTACTTATAAGTGAGTACAGACCATGTTTGTCTTTCTGGCTCTGAATTACCTCACTCAGGATGTTATTTTTCTAGCACCATCCATTTGTCTGAATGTTTTATGAGGTCATTGTTTTTTGTTTTTTGGGTTTTTTTTTTAATAGCTGAGTAATACTCCATTGAAATCGGCCATAGCTTTACTGGAGAGGACTTCAAGTTCAAACATTTCTAGTTGTCTTTACTCTCACCTTAAAAACAGAATATCCTCAATCATTTCCATTTGATAGAAACATAAAATCTTCTTCATAACTGATTTCAGTTTCTACACAAAACTTAACGTGAGAGTTACTTTTCTTTTGCTGTGACAAAATACCTGGGTTGGGAGGAGGTTAAAAAAAAATTTCAAAGAAGAAAATTCACTACTTTGGAGACATGAGAATATGTGAAGTGCTATCCTGTATCCTGTTCGTAAAAAGAAAAATGGATAATTTGACTGAAATATGTGTCTTTAAACCACTGTGTTTGTGATATTCTTTGTTTTGTCTTGAATACCACCTTTAGTCACATATTTTTGAAACTGTCAGATATAAAACGTTTGCCATTTTGATATTCAACTATTCTAAAATATAAAAACCTATGTGAAAAATGAAAACATATCAAAGAGCAAATGCCAACAGTTATTTGTTTAGAAATAATTTGAAGCAAGTATATAAGAAAGGTCTATCCTTCCATCTAACTATACCTAATATATAATATATATTATTATCAACCTTGAAATTTACTACTTATTTTTTCTATTTGAAAGGTCATGATTATTAAGTATTAATGGTAATACATAGCTTTCTATATATCCCTCTATTGAAGAATACTAAACTATTGGCTGCATGAAACAAAAATAGACATTCCTAATTGATGATAGGATTATTAATAATTTCATTATATGTTTTGCCTTAGGTTTAAATAATAGTCAAGTGTTGATTGTATATATCTATTTGCTTTTGAAATTATAAATGTACATGGTAGAAAATTGATATAACATTTTAAAAAACTGATAATAATTAATTTCTTCTCTACACAATAAAGTCCATGAAAGAAACAATTTGTGGGAAGAAAAATTCATTTTTGGCTCCTAGTTTGAAATGGTATGGTCTATCATTGTGCAGAAAGTATTGTGTAATATATGCATGGCAGCTCACTTCAGTTTGCTTATATCTCAAAGGATCAGAAAATTAAAAATCACCAGAACATCGAAATGAGCTATAACTCATGAGATCTATATCCCAAAGTCCCAATTTTGTTGAGTTAAGCTCCATATTCTAAAAGTTCTAAACTTCCCAAACACTGCTACATCCTGGGGGAATATGAACTGGAATGCATGAGATTATGCGAGACATATATTCAAATTCTAAAACTACTTTTAATTTATACTGCTTATATTATTTCATTTATATAGATATATATCCATATATTTATTATATATAGCTTATTTATATGTCTCATTGACTTTAAAAATCAGTTATCAGGATATAATGTAAATGTATTAAATTTTTATAACCACATAAAGTGTTACTATTTTTTTTTTTTGCAAATAAACTCACTTTTAGGCACATCATCCAAAATAGTCATATGTTCATCTTGCTTGTTATTTTTCCCTCAAAAAGTAATGGCCTTTCTTCCTTTAAAAATTTGACATTAACTTTTTATGATTGTTATTCTTTATCTATATTAAGCTGTTACATCACTATATGCCTTATTTCCTTTAATCATATCCTGTTAAATGAATGCATAATTTTTCATGGCATAAGAGAAGTTATCATAATATCATGATTATTATTTCTCCATAAAAATTATTACATGATTGTATCAGTTTGACGACTCATCACCATATTGGCTAGAATTGAGGAACTGCCAGTGAGTTCTGTTAGGAATTTGAGTAGCATGGAACTTTATAAAATGTACCGAGACTTGGGCTTAGTGGATAGAGTCGCTCTTCAACATTTCACACCTTCTTTTCTTTATTTCCTCTGTAATACATAGTCCTACTTAGTATCCCATTTAACATTTGCTATTCCTCATTTTCCACCCTTTGTTAATGTTGGGATATTGAAACTCTGTTACTGTGAGCCCTTCATATGTTTCAGGATATTTGTGTATGCTGATACCTTCTTTTATAAAATACATATTTAAATCTCTTATCTGGTTTGAAATGCCAAACTGCTTGTTGTTTTCTCATGAATTATAAAACTTTTATACATTATCCTTATTAGAATTTGTGAATTTATGTATTGCATCGTAGCTTTGTTATTTAGATACTTCAATTCTCAAAAGTATTAGTAGGTTTTACTAATTTCCCATGGATTTCTTTTTAAATAGGTGATTAATTACTTTCATAATTCCATATTATATTTCTTCCTCTGTCAGACCAGATAACAGGATAAAGTCAAAGCTGGCAATTGAAGCTGAAGATTTAAAATTAATAATGGGTCTTAGAAATACACAATCAATCTAATAATAAAAACCTGCCACAAATAAAGAAAGATGGAACCATGTTGTATACTAATATAACTTCAAGATTAAATTATGATTTTGGCCTTTATACAAGTAATTTGTCTATTTTGACCTACAGTGATTTGACTTATGTACATTTTATTTAAATTCTATCAATAAATGAATTCAGTAATAAATGAATTCAGTAAAAAATATAGATTATGTTGTGAATGTGGAATGTCAAGTGAATAACAGAGTTGAACTTCTGTATGATTTGGGCAGTGGCAGTGAGACATAGCTCCAGTCAAACATAGGATCACAGAGATTATAGCTCAAATTGTTCAGTGCTGATAATGTGCAATGTTACATATACTAAGTACTTAGATGTGTTTTAACAAGTTAATGTTTTCAACAGTTCTAGTTTCACCAACTTTAAACAAAGCTTAATCATCAATTTAAAAGTATCTACACAAATTTTATTGTATAAATACAGTCTAATAGTACTGATGATATACATCATATTTATGTAGACATTTTAAAATAACACAGATTATCCCAATCAATATTAAAGAATCAAATTTTTCTAAAAACTTTATTTTCAGAAATCATAAATTATCTGTGGGTGAAATACATTCAGTGCCACTTAAGATATTAGATGCATTCTATTTGGACTATATTTTCTTACTGTTCATATTGTAAAGTTTTCTTTTATTAATATGAATATATATTCTCCACAGTTGGAAAAGATAGTTATTCATCTAGAAAACTCTATTGGTGAGTTCTGAAACTTAAAAAAAATGCCAAAATATACTAAGTTCATTTTCTAGAAAATATGCTTAATAGTAATTAAAGTTTCCCCTTGTATTTAATAGTACCATATAAATCACAACAAGTATGTTGAAAATCTAAACTAGAGTAGTTATTACTTTGTATTTTTTTTTCCTGATTTATTGGCACCTAAAGGGGGAATGTTCACTCACATCTCCTCCCGAACCTACCCCTCCACATCACTAAGCTAAAATGTTTTGCATTTTTTATATCTTCCCAGTTCTTGACATCCTTTTGAATTTATTTTACATACTTAGGGAACATGAATATAACGTCATGCTTTCATCCTTTTGTAAAGCATTCATTATGTGCATTAACTGACAGCTGTGAAATTATCTGCCACTTGTCTTAAATAAAAGCAAGAAAATTCAAAATAGATGTGCATTCTGTACTTAGGCAAATTTCACAGATCTTCTTTAATTCATATTTCTTCAGACACTTCTTTTTATATGAGCTTTAAGTACAGTGAATATGTTCAGTCATTACTACACATTGAGTGTCTGATGGTTTTGAAAGCTCAGGAAGCAATCTACATTTTTCTCACTTGTTTTTCATGTATCTAGCGCTGGCAGTTCTATATAAGTTTTTTTTTTTCATCTTAAATTCTTTATACTTAAGGCATTTCTTTGTATATTAATATTGATGTAGTTCAGATTTCCTTTATTTGATCTTTGCCATTTTGGAAAAAGATTATTATTAATCTTGAATACAAAAAAAATGAAAAGGGAAAAATGAAACTTTCTTTGGTGTAGATTTTTTGAGAAAACATAAATGCTTATTTCTAGAGGTAGGCCTTCTCTGTTCTTTCAGTGATAAAAATACCATTATGTCAAAAGACAAAGAAATGGAATTTGAAGAAAATGTTTTCAAACTAAGCTCTCTTCTGAAAATTTCAATGTGGAAATTGCTCTCCATCTTTAATTTTTATCATTTTCTTTTAGTAGTAAATTTTAATAATCATAATAATATTTATTTTACAAAATGATGAGTCAATACTAGTGTCAAAACCTTGCTTTAGACATACTAAATTGATTAAATATTATTATTGACTTTAACACATAAAATTGGATATCATAAAAGCAATAGACAAACATTTTTTAGATTACATTAATATTAAAGTTAGTTATCATAAATGTTTAATAGTATGTAATGATTGTCTACAATTCTTTTTGCATTTTGTTGTTAGATATAGAAATTTAAGAAAAAATATGTAGTTTACAAGTTATCTTTAAAAATTATAGATATGTCAAGACCACAATTTAAGTTATTATAATATTGCTAAATCTTTAAGATTGATATTCATTTTGAGGCCCTGAAAAATACAATATGACTTTGTTTCTATTTTGACCTAATTAATAATGGTGTTATAAATACTAAAAAAAAAGATAGAGTAACAACTTGGAAACTAATGTTAACACAAAACTCTTTATAAGCAGCAGAACAACAGAGAAATGTTTAAATGAAAGAATGTACTAACACTTGAATTTGTTATATAACAAATTTCCATTTGGACTGATCAGTTATAATGAGAGACAGATGTTAAATATAAATTAATAAGCTATGGTACCATAAGCATTACATGTTAGTTTAAAAATAATAGGAGTACAGGTCAAATATTTGAGAAAATGTAAAAATTCATGTGTATAATAGACATCAAAACCCTACACACTAACCTTATAGTTATGAAGAAAATAAAAGCTTCTATTGTCATTCAATTGGAAACTCCTTAAATGATAAAAAAATAAAGACTTCTGATTATAGCAATAGGAAAAAGAGAAAAATTGAAGGTCAACTCAGAAAACACATCTTCAGTAGATTATAGATTTCCCGAGTCTAAGGAAGACATGCCCACCAGTTACATAAAACACTAAATTAAAAGGGATGGAAAAGAAACTTCTCAAACTTAATTATAGCATATACATAAAAATGGAATTATAAAATTTGCATATAAATGGATGCAACTAGAAATAATGAAACTTAAGAACAGATTATTTTTTATTTATGATTATGTATATGTGTGCATATGGGAATATATGACACATGAATGACAGACACATGAGGGGCCCAGAAAAGCCATAAGAGAACTGTGGATCTCCTGGAGCTGGAGTTACTGGAGGTTGTAAATTTCAGTACTCTCAGGAAAAGATCCATTAAATCAAATTTAGATCATCTGGTAAAGCAGCAAGTACGCTTCGCAATTGAGAAATTTCTCTGGACCCCAAAATGAAGCTTAAATAAGAAATGTATCATATCAGAAGAAAACTAAAGAGAGCATTGTCTTTATGAAGAGCTTCCCAACTGCAAAAGTTCTCATTTTACAAAACATGTACTCCTTCTAGTTCTGCAATAAATCTTATTTTTAGACTTCTAGGCATTTTTTTTTAAAAAATGGAATTAGAAAGTGAATATTTTTCTATAAGGGTAGACATTGAACAAAACATTGTTTGGTTTTTATTCAAAATATTTAAGCACATGTGCTTATTTTGATTTCAAAACATAAGAAAAGATAGTTCATTAACAAATGCTCTGTTTCCATTTAAAATGGTTAAACACTTTCCTGTATAATTGCTTCTACATATAAAGAGTGGCACCTTCTAATTTTTATGCTCTCTTTTTCCTAGGAGAGAACTGTATTTCTTAGTATTGTCATTTAAAATAGTCGACATAGTAATAAAAATATTGGGCATCCATTTAGCCTCTAACATTCAATTAATGTACTCTAGTTCTCAGTTTGATTGTATAGTTTCTTAACAGAAAGATGATTCATATAACATTTCATTCGTGATTCTGCCTTCATTCTCCTACTCAAGGAAGTAACAGTTCTCCAGCCTTCTTACTGAGTGACAAGCTATTCCAATGACACTGAGCCCACTTTTGTTCCCTACATATCACACTTCAGCAAGTGCACAATGCCTTGAGGAATACAACAAAGCTTAACGTCCATGATGGAGTATGCTATCCATCAGTACACCTGTCAAGAGGCTGCAGTGCTCTAGTAATAGATCTTTGCTGAAAAGGCAGTAGCATGATACATTACTCAAGGTGGGCTCATCTGAGCAGCAGATTTAGCTTAATATGAATCTTGCCAATTGTTTGAAAACATAAATCTTCAAAATGACACTCTGTGCCAGACACTGTGCCACCTTTGGCATAATAAAGAAACATACATTATCCATTACGTAAAAGGTATTAGAGTATGTATTGGAATACCATTACAAATATATCATGAACAATGGTATGTGGGAACTTAAATTTAATAAAGTAATATATCTAATGAAATCTAAATTAATAAGTTATGAGTATGTTCAAGTTGGTAAACTATTATTCCTTTTCTGTGTTTTTTGCTATTATCAACTGCTCATTCATATATTCAATATTTCACTTTAATAAAAAATGTAGTTAATACACCTTTCATACATGTCATGGCAAACATACTACACTTGCTTCCACGTGTTATTTATCATTTACTTACCAGATCCATTCATTTCAGTTGCTACACAATATTATTAAAACATAAATCTTTACTCTTAGATTTTCATTGCTTCAACCTTTTATAACATTGTTATTTATCCTTTTTCTGTGTGTGCTGATAAATGTACATGCCAAGAGAGCCCTTGATCTGAAGGGACAACTTACAGGACTCCGTTCCTCCTTATCCCACAGAACCTTCCGATCAAAGCCAGGTCACCAGACTTAATATGAGACACCTTTATCAGTACCACCATTTGGCTGGCCTGGAGCAGCAAGCCTTTGGACACTACTTACTTCTCCAGGCAAAGTACGCTAAACAAATAAAAATAATTCACAGGATTCATGGTGGTTTATTGTCATGTTCTGTCACTTACAGATGCATTTTGAGATAGAAGTTTCTGAAAGAAAATTTTCTTCTTTCCTATGGACTCTTGATATTCTTTCAGCAGAGGGGGAGCTTTAATTAGATACCAGACACTCTCTTCACCTTTACTTAATTACTAATTAAAAATTAAGTCTGTTCCAAACACCATGAATATTGGTAGTGTGCAGTTCTTATTTGATTATGGTTTATCTCCTTAAATCTGGCACATATATTAATAATACTTTTCTTCATAGAAAGATTCAAGAGTTCCTATAGGTAAAGAGAATATTAAACATCCACCCAAAGTTAACAACTTCAATGAAAGATTTGAATCTCTAGTGATAGGAATATAATTATTGTACAAACCCCTGGGGGTTCCTAACTGCCTTTTGGCAAACTATTTCTCACAACGCTAGGACAAAAACTGCATAAGACTTTGAATATAAGAAACAGAGGCTTTGGTACAAAAACATTCTCAAATATATATTAATGAAAACAAAATAAATATAGGCCCCAAAAATGCCAACATTTATACCTATGTTCAGATACATTTCTAGTGATCAGTAGATCAATCTACCCATGAGAAACAGCATCAGATTCTATAAAGGTCTGCTAATTATCATTTTATTTCTCCCTTTACATTTAACTTAAATTGTAGGCACTCAGAAGAGTAACAACTGTCGTAAGGCAAGTAGCATAACTATTTTAAAGTATGATAAATGCATCTAGCAAATTTTTCAACTTAAGTCATTGAGAAATTCATTATTTTTTAAAGCACCAAATAATCTTAGGATTAAAAAATATTTTGTTGTTAAATTTTAATAAGTTCACCTTCATGTACACAAAAAAGTTTCATTTTTCTGGGACTTTCCATTTATTCTTTCCTGAAAAATGATGCAACATCCTGTGTATAATGTAAAAACATTTATATATTTTTTAGTCTCAGACTATATAACAATTGCCTTTTAGGGTGTTTTCTGTTCTATGTAATATTTCTGAAAAACAAATGAAACTTGAAAAACTTATACAACAAAATTTTTAAAGGATGCAGGAAGAAGTTTCTCTGGTAAAGGCTTTGTAAAACATCTGTGAGTATAGCAGAATGCGATTAGCAGCCAATTTATGGTTCCTTTTGTGTTATATATTCAAGAAGAGTGGTGTTTGTTTATATCCTAAGACCATGACTTATCTAGTTTCATATTCTTGGTCAGCTAAGCAGTGCCTATCTCTATTGTTCTCTCTATAGAATGGACCTTAATCAAATCAGATATAGGCTGGTTACTTTAACAAGCTTTATGTCACCATTGCCCTAGCATATCATGAAATAAACGTCTACCTGTTCAGATAGGAGCAAATACAGAGACCCACAGCTAGTCATTATTTAGAAAGTGAAACCTTGGAACATTTAGAATTAAACTAGAATTTCTAAACTATACATTTTATTAAATCCCTTTTTTAGGGTTTAGGGAACTCTACCAAATTCTGTGGGATAAATGCTCTTGTACCTTGTAAATATTTGTTCCTTCTATCGGTTTAATAAAATGCTGATTGGCCAGAAGGAAGACAGAGAATATGGGTGAGGCTACCAGATTAAGAAAACTCTGGGAAGAGAAAGAAAAGCAGAGAGTCAAGGAGACAAAGAGGAAGCCAGGTGAGAATGCTGCACTGAGAAAAGGTACTAAGTCATGTGGCTAATCACGGGTTAATTTAAGAGTCAGAGTTAGCAAGTAATATGTTAACTGAGCCATAGGCCAAACACCATGTAATTAATTAAGGTTTTGTGTGATTATTTGAGACTGCTGGTTCAGATCTCGTGGATAGGCAAGGCTGGAAACTTCTTACTACAACCAAAGATAGTCAACAAGAGTATGAAGATCCGGAAGGGATAGAGGATATTAAGGAAATAAGTCTTTAAGTCAAGATGATCAAAACAATTACGAACTCATAGAGACTACAGAAGCAAGCACACGGAGATCTGCACCAGGTCCTCTGTAGATATAATATGGCTTCAAGTTAAGTGTTTTTAAGGATTTCTGACTATGATAACAAAAATATCTCTGATTCTTGTGCTTTTTTTAAGACTCTTTTTCTTGGTATATTACATGAGAAAACATATCTCTTTTTTAAAAAAGAAAAATAAATTAAATTGGGGTTGTCCACTCCCACTTCAAATCAAAACTGAATGAAGACTTTAATATTTTGTGAAATGCATTGAATTCCATGGCATTTACTCATAGAGCAGATTTAAGATTTTAGAAAGATTAGATAATCTTGCATGATTTCTAAAAATGGGAAGAGTGCCAAGCTGTGGAAGAGGAAGAGGGAAAGTGAAGAGTATAAGTACAGATATCAATCCCCCATGTTTTAGAAAACGAATTATCTAAATATTTTAGTACAGATTCATAATCATGCATTTTCACCAGTAATATACACAGCACAATGAGAGAGAAACTCAGTCATAGAAATGCATCCATAGAACCAATTATTATGATAATAGTTCTTTCATTGGAACCAATTAGGGTGAATAGATGGACTTATTATTGGTGATGTTTTGAATCACTATGAAGACTAAATTTTAAAAAGTTATATTAATTGGAAATGCCCCTCCCAATTATAAATTTAGGTTCAAATAATGAATCTAATTATTAGTCTTTCCAAGTATCTAGATTTAATAGTATATTCCTTACCATCTTTACAAAACAATAACATTGTTTAGCAGCTGGTAATTATAATTTTATTCAAAGGAAGTGAGAAATATATCCTCATGCTATAGAAGAGTAATTTTAAGAATAAAGCAAGACAAATAACTTACTACCTATTGTACACTGATAAAAACTGAATTAGTCATCAAATTTTTAATTTGTTTTTTAATTAAAAGACTCATATTTGTATTTTTGGAAACATAATTGTTTTATCTCACATGGGCCCATTTTTATAGTACTTGAATGCTGTAAGTAAATGACAGTAACAGGACATTTTTAAACTCTTGTTGGAAGACACTGACTGCACTACCACTTGGCTATCTACCTGTAGTTATAATGGTTGATAACTGGTTACTCCTGAGAACTTTCCACATAATCATGATTATATAACTGGAATAGTATATTGATGTTAAACTAGTGATCTAGATGAGAAAACAGAGTTTAAATAATTTACACAAGAGAAATAAAATAACTAATTTTAAAGATATTTCCATTCTTGTGAGTGTATATGGAGAGCATATATAGAGATTTATGATATAGTTACTTAAATCAGTATTGAGGACAGTTGACATATCTAGGTGGGAAAACAAATAGTACGTAGAGAAAGAAATTGATGAGTAGTCTAATTCTTCAAAAATATTAGTATAGCACTATCATAAATCTCTATGTTAAACACAGGGAAACATTTTGTTATAATTAATAATGTACTATGCAAATTGTAATCATATCATGGGACATTATTATAAAGATGACAACATGTGTCTTTGGAGTAGGAAAATAAATGAACTTAATAAACTGAGAAGAAAATGAATTAGTATTTAATCATGTATGATCTTAATATTTAAAGTCTTAATTGAATTTGCTAACTATTTTCATATTTTACTCAACAAATACTTTTGCAGTATTTGTTTCATGTCAGATGAAACTCTAAGTACCCTTGTTAAAATGATGAGGCACACAAAATGTTTTCATCAATGGTTTTAAATTACTTTTATGTGACAAAGGGGGACAAACAAATTAAAGTAAGATTACAGAATGAAATAGGCAGTTTTGAAGCGAATAAAATGGAACAATGAAGCTGGGGAAGAGGGTCTGACATAGATTGGGTACATGGAGGGCTAATGACAATGAATATTATCAAAGAGGAGAATGTAAAGAATTCTGTCACTAGTTTTAGAATTAGAATATTTAGAGAGGGAGACCTGACATTTAAATATTATGGGCCATAACTAAGCTTTGAATGAAAATATGCACAAAAGACCCAATGGATAGAAGAAAATCAAAATGATAGGAAGACTAGTAATTAACTCAGAAAGCTCTGCAATTGGTGATGATGTCAAAATATCAAGATTATTTCTTCCTCATAATATAAATTACTCAAATGTTTAAGGGACTAAAGGAATCATATTTTTAAAAACTATTGCCTAATTTGCTTTCTTTAAAATTGACAGGGTAAAAAAATTAATTAATGCATCTACTTATTAGGTTATACCAGAAAAAAGTAATAGTTCAAAAACATATCTTAATATCTCATGGGTTATATAAAACATCACAAATTTAGTAATGTAAAATAACATACACTTATTTTTATGCAGTTTTGAGATCCTAGTACTAAAGTAAGCACCCTTGGTCTACAAAGAAAGTATTGACAGGAATGATTTTCTGAGGATTGAAAAAGAGATTGTTTATATATTTTCTCCAACTTCTGCAGGGCACCAATAGTTTTTAGTTTATACCCGTTTCCCCAAAGGCTGTAATGAGAGCCATGACTTCCTTTCATGACCAGAGTTCTAATTCTTCCTTTCTTTTGCCCATCATTAAGTCTAAAATAATATAGAATCATTTCCCCCTCCCACTGTCTACTAACTATACAACCTTAATTCTGTCTAAAACCTTAAGTCCACAATATTATATGATCTAATATATTTATAGGCAGGAGAAGTTAATATGAACATTTCGGTGACATATTCTTGTCTACCACAAAGATTTAAGTTTAAGAAATAAAAAGGTTTTTTATTTCAAATATATTTTGTTATTAGATAATGGGAATTATGAATGCAATGGATATGTAACAGAAAATTAAGAAAAATCAATAGGATATATTTATCAAAGTCTTTCTCTAATTGAGTAGTACCATCCAATAAGCAAGTGTAATTTGAGAGCCTTTATTTCAGGTAGCAGATGAATCATTTGACACAAATTTAAAACAAATATCACTTAGGTTTCTAATTTATTTTAACTATAATTTTTTATGTAAATACTTTCTGAATTGTCCCAAACAAACCTCTGCTTTCACCAATCAGGATACCAATGACAAAAATAAAAAAATAAAAAAAAATAAAAAGATTTCAACCAAGTGTGGCTTGGTGAACTAGTGAGTTTAATTGAGATTATTGAAGGAGGTTTGAGAAGAGTTACTTTGAAAAAACAGGAAAATTAGGGGAGGCTAAACTATTGAAAATCATTACTCTCCAAGTAAATCTGAAGTTAAAGACATCCTTGATCCTTGAAGAGGGGTACAGCCTCACAAGGCCCTTCATTAACTGCCTATAAACCTTGGGATGACTGGGGCCTTGTGTAATCAAATATCTATACATCATCTGGAAGAGGAAGTGTTTTCTAACCCCACATTCCATAATTCAGAGTAAATGGCTAAATTCTTTACATGTCTTCTTTGAGTAAATACAGCTGTTGAAAATTCTAGAGAGCAATGACCATTTATGCTTGGAGGACATTGTTCCATAATAATATTCCAATCAACATTCTACCATACATGCCATAACACAAGTAAATAAATTATTCTCCCTTCCTTATCATTTGCTTGATCCTGCAATGGTAATTTTATGTGACTTCTTATGTAAATTTTAATTATTCAATGCTTAACAAGAATGTAATTTAATTTGGAAAGAAATAATGTTATTCATCACTCATACGTTTTGACAATGTAATGAGAAATCTACTTTATTTGCCATCTCATTTTAATGATGCAGAGCATTCTGCTTAAACTTCATTGAAAAGCTATATTTTTAGCAAGAAGCAGACAATTACTCTTTCTTAATGGAAAAATTTAATTCCCACCATACAAATAAATTCACGATTAGTAAATAAAATGTGCATATATTTTAGAACTCAACTGTTCTGTAGATAGGGATAACTGTTGTGATTCTTTTACTCATCTAGTTTGTTAAATTCCTATAATGTAAACACTGAGAATGGGGAAATTTACAAATTTCATACTCAACTTTGAGAGAATACTTGTGATCAGTTGCAAGAGCTTTTTATGATTATTCAAATTAGTTATGGGCAAGAAATTCCTCCTCTGAGAAAAATAATCATTTTGTATGGTTTTCATTGTATTCACTAGTGAATTGACAGAGCATCCTGATTAGCAATAGTAACTGATACACTGAATACAATAATCATGAATTCTCCTTGGTTTATAATAACCTGTGTCTATCAGAGTTAATGAATGAAGAGAATATAGAAGAGGAATGGCAGCAGAAGCTTTTGTACTTGAAAGGACGTTTTAAGTTGTAGAAAGTTACAACTTAGTTTAGAGGATGACTGTGTTATCATCATGAGTATTGATTGATCATTGCTATAAACATAATGTCTCTTTATTATAATGAAAGCAGTTTTCTGTGTGCATTTTTTATTGTCCAGAAGGCAATAACATTTTATTTATTTTGACTTAGCAATGGATGAGATAGCTTCACAAGTTCAACTACTTTCACTGTATACTATTAACTGTTTGCCAAAATGCACTGACTCACTCTAAAAGTTAAATCGATTTTTAAAAATCAATAGTAACTCTATTTTGGACAGCTTTCATAAGGAAAATATTGCCGTAAATAAATTATCTCTGTAATTGGATCTATCGTTTTACATGAGTCATCAGAAGAAGATCAGTATATAACATTTAAAGAAATAATTGCTCTTATTATTTTACATACAATATATAACACGACGACTTTGGTATTTAGTGTTGAGATACTTCAATCACACACACTCATATGTTCAGTCTTATAAACATTACCACTGTTCAATACTCTGGCTAACATTTACAGTGTTTGCTACTAACATCCCAGACATATTCTTGGTGATTCTCTGAGACAAACTTGCACCGTGCTAGACCCTCCTTTCCAACAGTACCTCTCTGATTGTTCCACATGTCTCTTGGAGATCTATATTAATGTTACAAAGTCCATTTTACTACAGAGCCTGGAACAGAGTAAGTACATTAGATCCTCAACCCTTCAAAATGAAAGTAACAGTTTATTTTATTTGATCAAATTAGGCAGTTTCATCTTAACATCATGTAATATATCTGTGTAGACAGGACCAGAAAACCAAATGGAAATGAATGACCAGGGTTTTTCTGTTATGCCACAGTAAATGCTTCATGCTAAGCAATTATATTTTGTATAGAGTTTTAAATTAATTTTTTCCCATAAAATTTTCTATTTTCCAAATAAGAAATTTAGTAGATGAGATGGTAAGTTTTATTTTTTAATATATCAATATTTAATTTATATGAAATAAAAAGCATATCATCATAATAAAAATTTCATAAAAGTGTAAGATGAGATATACATAACAAAATAGTTTTCAAATTAGTGAAAAGGGTATTATTTCTATTTAAGAATTTTGTTATATTATTATTTTTCATTACTTCTTTAATAATAAATTTTTCTTTGACAATTTTATCTAATATAAAATGCATGCTATTTCTCTCCCACATCCTTCTTATCTGTTTCACCCTAGCCAGTCTTGTTTATCTCTTCTAATTTTTTTGCATTTACTATTTTTTCTTGTCCTCAGGATTTTACTATAGTTATTCTTATTATGCTGGATTTGGAACATTCTGTTACATCTAGGGTATTCACTATGAATTTAGAACTAAATGTTATGTCTCCTCCTCTCCTAGAATTGGTTGGAAATAAATCAACAATAAATGGTAGAGGCCCATGAGCCTTTCACAACCCATAGCTGATCAGTAGATAGGGCCAAACTTATAATTCTTTGAGTTATTAACAGAACAAATGAAGAGTGAGAAATAATATAGGTAATTAGAAGAACAACATTACTTAAATGTTTGTGTTTTCATGGGCCTGGTTTCTTTATTTTTTGATATCTGAGGTATATGTATAAAATAATACTGAGCAGACACAATGACATTTTTAATAAAAAAAATGCTTGACATTTTCAATTTTGTTTTTGCTAAACAAGATTGTTGATAGTGCTTTGTCAAAGAAAGCAAAAAAATTATCAGCACTTATGATTCAAAGAATAGAGCTATTTTAATTTCTTACAATAATAAATCCTCACATAGCTATAAAGCATTTTAGTCACTGAAAATACTACAAAGACGTCAAATAATTTAATTAAAAATTTTAGTTAAAACATTTTTACTATATTTGTGTTTGTGTATGTCCATGTGTGCAGTTGCTAACACTGAGCAATAAACACATGGTGATCAGAAGACAGCTTGCAGAAGCCAGTACCCATCTTCCACCATGTAGGATGAGGGATCAGACTCAAATAGACAGGACTAGTGCCAAGTACCTTTATCTACCTAGATACATCACTGCTGCTGCCTCAGCTGCATTTTATTTTTTATACTATATATGTATTACTTTATTCTAAAGAGTAGTAATGCAATTTTAATGAATATTTTAACTGAAATAAATAAAATATGGCTATTCTTTATACAAGCATCATCTATCATTGCAATATTCTTAATTATAATGTTACCTGATAGATATCACTTGCCAATGATATTAATATTTGATACAAATTTAGCTTTTAAAACATAATAAGTAGATTAATTAGGTACAAAATGCTATTAAGACATGTAAAATATTAATATTTTACTGCCTTTTAATTTGAGTTTTATTGTTTATATTTGTATTCTGATAGAAGATGCATTTCTGTATGCTGTGAATTACCATTGGATTATAAAAAAATGTTTTGGCCTATAGCAAAGC
Source organism: Phyllotis vaccarum (assembly GCA_033318265.1). Lineage (NCBI taxonomy): Eukaryota > Metazoa > Chordata > Mammalia > Rodentia > Cricetidae > Phyllotis > Phyllotis vaccarum. Next base: position 89,844,275 of record JARWLC010000001.1, on the reverse strand, counting down.
ATTTAGAAGCAGGCAGGAAATTCAAGCATAGATAATGGGGAAAGAGGGCTTGTCAAGTCCTGCCTAGGGTAGTTTGTGAAGCTGGTTCAAATTATATAGCCACCTCAAAATTGTCCAGAGCAGTTTGTACTCCAAATCCAGTATTTATAACCCTAGTGACTTTGTCATAGTCAATGGGAAAACTTTGTTGTGGGACCCCATCTTCCTCTTGGATACTTTAAAATTCAAAATTAGGCATTGTCAAGGTCCCCTGAAGAAAACTGATAAAAGACTAAAACACAACACAATGAGCTCAAAGCAATGACCCATTAATATTCTGAAAATGGATTTATTGTATGATGTCCATATCTTGATTTTCAAAGTTCTGCAAAATAAAATACATCCAGTTAGTTTTTTTTTTAATATATAAATTCAATTATTTTGATTTGGTGATTTTTTTTTGTTAATCTCTCCCCCAAAATACTGCAAGTTCTTTGTCAAGGTATACTTTCTGCCCCATAATTAATTATTTGTTTTCATTAGTTATAGGTACAACAATTTCAACTGGGTCCATTTCTATCAATTGATGAAGCCTTAATTTTCTTTAAAAATAAATCAGAAATTTTTTCACTATGTCTTCAATTTTTTTACTCAGATTGTGTGGTGTAAAGTCCTGTTCCAATATAATATTTTCTATTTGAATTAAAATTTCTATAGGAGAATACTTAGAGTGTAAAATAACCAAAATTTAATTAAGGTCTGGATCAAGTTAATTACAAATGCATTCTATAATTTCTTTTCCACTAAAGAAAATTCTCTCTATTTAATCTGAAATTTTTCTTGAACTATTTAACTCCTTGTCACCATTTACGGTTTTGAACAAATTATCCAGTTCATTATTTTTTATCCCAATAGTGGTTCATAACTTGGAAATGTGTCCTATCAATCTTTGGAAATTATTATGAGTTCACAATCTTTCTCTCCTGATTTGTACTTCTGGGGTCTAATTTTTGTTGACCTATTTTGTATCCTAAATAATTAATGGAATCTCCTCTTTGTATTTTTTTCAGAAGTAATTTTTTAATCATTTCTTCAAATATTCTTTCTAATGTATTTTTATTTGAACCAACCAACAAGTTATCATAAATGTAATGGTAAATGATAGATTATGGGAATTTGCTATGTGTCAGTTTTAATAGCGCTTCTACAAAATATTGGCTCAGAGTGGGATTGTTTAACACATCTTGTGGAAGACTCCTGCATTGATATATTTTACAGGGTAAGAAGTATTCTAAGTGGGCATTGTAAAAGCAAAATTCCTTTGTCCTATTTAGATAGAGGTATTGTAAAGAAACTGTCTTTTAAATTGATAAATATAATGGGCCATTTTTTTAGGTAACAGAAAAGGCAAAGGAATTTCAGATTGTAGAGAGCACATTGGCTAAATCACCTTGTTTACCATTCTTAGACCTGCTACCATTTGTAATGGTCAGTTTCTGGCCTGTCCAGCCTGTGGTCCAGACCTGCTGACCTATAGTCCCACAAAAACACACAGATAAGTATATTAATTTTATGCTGACTGACCTAGGGCCCAGGCATATAACTTGCTAACTCTTTATTTTTAAACTAACCCATGATTCTTATTTTGTTCAGCCGTGTGGCCCGGTACCTTTTCTCAGAGCAGCATAGTTATTTCTGCATCTGCTGGCTTCTCCACTGGTCTCTCTGGCATCCCTGTGGCATCTCCTGTAAGCTCATTTTCCCAGAGTATTCTTAGCCTGGAAGCCCCACCCACACTTCCCGTCTGCCTTGGCCAATCAGCATTTTTATTAAACCAGTAGGTGTGAAAATTATTTACATAATCCCACTATATTTCCACTTATTTTCTTTTTAAAACAAGAACCCCAAATACAATATTCTTTTTCCCATTATCTATAACAACTTATTACTAATAACTTTTTGGGAATGTGGGTGTAGTTCTTTAGGCTCATTCCTGCTGTATGAGGGAACTGGCAATCCCATGAGGATCCAAAGCAAATATTAGTATTATAGACAAGTCTTTAGTGGAATAGTCTGTAAGAGTGTATCATCTCAGCCAGTCTCCTTGAATTGTTTTGGATGCAGAGCTCATAGAAAACTGCAACAGAGGTGCTCTGAAATGCTGAATCATCTGAGCCATCTGTTTTTTGTTTGTTTGTTTGTTTGTTTTGAAGACTTTTCAGGGGGTCTTCCTCGATCAAACTTTATTTTCTTTAACCACGAATAAATTCACAGCCTCTCATTTTCTGTGCAAATTAAAAGGAAACCCCTGCTCCAAGGAAGCATATCTTTTGATTTCAATTTTAAAGTCAATGCGTGTACATAATATATGAGTTGGATTAATTCAGTAGCATTTATACATTTATAATCAAATGTCTTCTATCAGCTTTAACTACTTCATTTGTAGTTTAAAAAAAACTTAAAGACAATAACATATCGTATCTAGACACTTTGTATTTTCTATTTTTACGTGGCTTATTACTATTTTATATCTTCATTTTTAAAGGATTTTTATCCTTTTTATTTTCTCTCTCAAGCTTAGGTATATTTTAAAACACACTCTAAATCATTTACAGGTTTTTTTGAACCTGTCTCTACTGTATATCTCTTATGTTATTCTGTTTCTGACTACACCTTTGCTTGGCTTTGGAGGCTGACTCCACCAAGCTCCCTTTATTTCTTTCTGTTTTTAATCACACCTTTAATCTGCAAGTTGAGGCTAAGGATTAAAGGCTTGGCTAGAATGAGTGGCTCTCTCCACCCAGCTCCTAGTCTTGCTTCATAGAATTTAGCTTTTAAGGCAGGGTACTGGTAGGACCCACAGTTCCAACTCTGGGAAATTTTAGAGTCCATGTAATCACCAAGTAAAGCAGTGTGCTGAGAGCTGCTTATGAACTCCATTCAAGTATTTGGCAGCAGCACTTCTTAAAAGATTCACAAGTGTTTTGTCTCTAAAGCTGAATCAGGAAGCATCTCTTAAAAAAGGTACGACTCTGCTTACCTAGAGCAAACAGAGCTGACCCAAGAAAACACTGCTGCTACTAAGAAGTAGTCTTTGACTCTGTTCCTTTTTATTTATATAAACAGAAATTTTAAATCCATCATATTCAACATGTTGCTTACATCTAGGCTCCTGAGAAACTTCAGGAATCAGCCACATTGCAGTGAAAGCTGCACTCCAAAAGCTGGCCACTTTGTAGTTTAAGTATGAGAGATAGCCCAGGAAAGAAACATCCTACAGTATTTTTTACTAAGCAATAAAGACATGTCTTTGTTCAAACTAAAAAGCTTTTCTTTCAATCCATGAGATCTTGCCATGTGGATGTTGGTGATTCAATTCATATTATTAAAGATATTCAATAGAATAGATTCCCCATTATAACCATTGGACAATTTGCATAAAATAAGGGTTAATCATCTGAAAGATAGCTATACAGTTTCTTAAAATCTTTTGAAATTAAAAACATCATTCAGTGTCACTTAAGATTCACACAAGATAAATAAAGATAAGTTTAAAAGGGAGTGTAATTTTACAACAAAGATTATAATTAGTTTTCATTGGAAAGAGATTTTTGAGGAAGGAATTCAGTAAGCAGAGCAGGTACAGGTATATCATAACAAGTGAGGTAGAAAACTGTGTAGGAGTTCTCCAATCCTCATTTTTATGTACATGAGGTACATAGAGGAGACTGAAGGAAAAGAAGATGAACAAGAAAAGAGTTTGTGAAGATAAGTTGCAGAACACTTCAGTCTTTATAGTCACTTCTCATATTCTGCCATTTTCACTGAGTGAAATAAAGATGATTTGCTAGGCTGTTAATATTGGAGTGTCATGGCCTGACTTATATTTTGTAAGTGTTACTATAATTGCTCTGGTGAAATGGGTTGCAGGTGCAAAAATACACCCATGCAGCCTGTTACTAGATGATAATAAACCTCTCAGAGGATGACAATGATTTGATGAAAGACTCCAACAGTGATGGTGGAGGTTAAGGGAAAGTTCTAATCATACTTTAATCTAGACAAAAGAGGATTGTCTTTGACATGTAAAACAACAAGGTATCAGGAAAGATTTTCTCTTTTTGAACTGAAAAGTAGAACTGTGACTTGTGGTCTTGGTTTAAATGGATTTGTAGTCTTGATTTTGAATACTTGGTCCAAAATTAGTGATGTTTTTAATGGATAGCTAGGAGATGTGTTCTTGATAGAGGAAGTATGTTACTGGAAGAAGGCTTTGAGGCTTCTAAAGTCACCATCCATCTGTAGTTCATGCTCTCTTTGCCCTTCTTGTTGCAGAATATGTAACATTTCAGCTCTTCCTGACAATATGCCCTGAGTTTGCTTCAGTACTTGCCCACCGCGATGAAAATGGTGACCTGTCACTCTGTAGCCATAAACCCCAATAAAATCCTTTCTTTATAATTTGCCTTGGTCAATGTTCTATTTATCACAGCAATACAAAAGTGACTAAGGTATTAGCCATTAACTGATGTGATGAAGCAATAATATAAGCAGGTCTTAAGAGAAAGATTGGAAAGTAAAAGCTTGGGTATTATTTAAAATTGGAGTTAGATGTGTTAGCAAACTTGCAAGAAGCTACTTGCTTTTAATTCTGTGTGTATATAAAAAAATCTGAGGTGGAAATAAACATTTGGACACAATTTGCCTATTGATACAAGAGTTTTAGCTGAATTTATTAAAAAGTGAGTCTGAATAATGTGTATCTTTGATGGTTTGATTCTGCTCATGTTATAATAGTGAGTGAAAAATTGAGAACCCAACAAAGACACTGAAAAGAAAGGAGCAGCCCCCCTCAAAAAACATCTAAGAATGAAGGGTAGCATGAAAACAACATGGAGTAAATACTTCATCTATTTAGAAAGGAAGGAGTTGGTGATTTTTAAAAATATATACCTATAATACATGATATTTAGGAAATGTTTTACTTAAAGTGTGCTATGGGTTGAATTGCATATTTTTATCTGTTCAGAAGATGAAATTATAACTCACAGTTACTATGAATGTGATATATTTGAAAACACACTGTGTAGCAATCAAAATAAAAATGGAGTTTTCATAACGTATACTTATTTAACCCATTTTTGCCTTTATTTAGAACACTTATGTAAAGAAGCATTCACATAGAAAGAAAAAATGAGAAAATATTAAGCATCATGTATAAACCCCCAAACTCTTGCAGCCAGTGAATAAGCTGGTATACGATTTGCAATAGAGAGATAATAGATTTCTGACTAAGGCACAAAATATGGTGATAGAGTCAGATGCTGGCATCCACAGTGTTACGGCTTAAAAGACCTTAACATAAATCTAGTTACACCGAAGCTTATAGAAAAATCTCAAATGGCCGAAAGACACTTAAAGAATTGCTCAGCATCCTTATACATGAGGGAAATGCAAATCAGAACAACTCTGATATACCATCTTACACATGTCAAAGTGTCTAAGATCAAAACTGTGATGATAGCTTATGCTGAAGGGGTGGATATATAGTAAGCAGAATACTCTTCTATTATTGGTTGGAATGTAAACTTGCACAATCACTTTGAAAATCATTATGCAGTTTCTCAGAAAACTGGAAATCAATACACCTCATGATACAGCAATCCCACTTTTGGGCATATATCCAAAGAATACATATTTAAACGACAAGGAAATTTACTCATGTATGTTCATCGCAGCATATTCATAATAGCCAGAAAATGGAAACAATCTAGATAGTCTTAAACCAAAGAATGGATTAAAAAAAAGCATACATTTTCAGAATGAAATGTTACTGAGAAGAAAAAAAACAAAACAAACATAAAAACAAAACAAAACAAAAATTGAAATTTGAAGGCACATAGGTAAAACTGAAAAAAAAAATCCTGATGAAGATAACCCAGATTCAGAAAGACAAACACTAAAGTAGATATTAGATATAAAGCAAAGGATATCCAGGGTAAAATTCACAGCAAAGCTAGATAACAAGAAGGACCCTAAGAGAGACTTAAATAGATCTTGCTGGGAAGGGGAAATATGTAAGATCTCCTAAGTAAATTTGGAGCATCAGAAGGAGAACAGAGGGTGGGAAGAGCATGAGATAACGGGATGGTTAAGTTTGGAAAGGGACATAGAGGGAAAGAAAAAATAAATAAATAAACTTGGTACTAGGAGAATATCCAAGAACCCACAAAGATGACCATAACGGAGACTCCAAGCAATAGTGGAGAGAATGCCTGAGCTGGCCTCTCTCTGTGATCAAATTGATAACTACCCAAATTGTCATCATAGAACATTCATTCGGCAACTGATGGAACAGATACATAGCTCCACAGCTAAGGGCTGGCCCAAGCTCTCAGTCCAGCCAAAGAGAGAAGGGATTGCATGAGAAAAAGTGTCAAGATCATAATGAGGAAACCCACAGAGACAATTGATTCTAAATTGTTGCTCGGGAACCTGAATGGAACTGAATTTTGCCTTCTAAATGTGGATGACTATTGTGTGCCTTGGACAGTTTGTAGGGCCTCTCTCTGGCAGTGTGACCAGAATTTATTATCCCTAGTGCATAAATTGACTTTTTGGGGCCTGTTTCCTATAGAAAGATACTTTGTTCTGTCTTGATACGTGGTGGAATGCTTGTTCCAGCTGCAACTGGATATGCTAGACTTTGTTGACTCCTTATGGGAATATATTCTTTCTGAAGAGTAGTAGGTGGGGGATAAGGGTGGTAATGTGGGGGATGAGGGAGAGGAGAGAAGGGAAGGGGAACTGTGGTTGGTATGTTAAATAAATGAAAAAAAAACTTTTTAAATAAAAAAATAGTGGTCATCATTAGATTTATAAATTATTTTTTTACTGGATGTTTATCTGTCAAATAATCAGACACTGGTAGGGACAAAGTTTTGACATTATAATGACATTATTTTATTCTAAACTTCTAGTACATAATTAGAAATAAATGTTCATCAGCTTGATATCTGGAACTACAGGTATCTATGTATGAGACTTTATCTGTAACAGGCTTGTAAACTTCTGCACTAAAACTCGTTGCAGGCATATCTAGTCCCTTTCCCTAACTATTCAGCAAAAGAGCACAGGGCAGCAGGGCCCTGGAGCTTCAGGAAAATACCATTATATTTTATATGAAATTTGACTTTGTTAAAAACTCTATACAGATTCTTCCTAGAACTCTTCTTGTTTGAGAATGCTAATAATGGTTTTACTTAAGCTGGCAAATGAAATTTTAATATTAAACATGTTAGTTAAATTCCTTATTGTACACAGCGTATGTCTATTATACAAAAGAAAAAATACTTAATTGGTAAATTAAAAAAAAAAAAAACCTTAAATTTAGGGTTTGAGGGCTATGCCCACCTATTTCTTCACACACTTTGTTATATTTATTCTTTTTTAATTTTTTTTTTTAAATTCACTTTAAAGAATTCTGTTTCTGCTTCTGCCCCAAAGCATGACTTTTGTTTTGTTTTGTTTTAAGGAGATATAAACTTATATAAAGAACAAAAAATCTAAGAAATGATTAGTAGGAAAGACCTGACATTAACATCTGGGCAAGATTATGCCACTGTCAATCCAAAAGAAGAAAAGTCTCAGATGACTCCCACTTTGATATACCTAACAAAGACAACATGCCAAAAATTCTCAGACATATAAAATGTTTAAAAATAGGTGACAACTCCATCAAGGAGGAAGAAACAATGACTCTTACCACATCATGTTTCCTGATTTTGAAAAACAATGAACATAGTATAGCTGATCTAAAATTAAGGGAGACAAAAGAAAATTTTGTAATAGAAAACAGTTTGATATTGTTGGTTCAAAAATATTATCTTTATGTATTAGGACCAGTTGTCTGGACATAATATGGTTTACAAATGTTTAGTTTTATGAATGGTGGATATGTTGGTTACTTATCTAAGTGATGGGTTCAAATACTGGATTGGATTTTAGTATAATTAGGCATTCCTTAGAAAGTTCTGATATTGGCTATGTTGGCTACTTATATAAGTGATGGATTGAAATACTGGATTGGATTTTAGTATAATTAGGCACTCCTTAGAAAGTTCTGATATTGGAAACTATAGGTGATTGAAGATAAAAAGGAAATACCTGATACATTGCTTACCAAAGATGATATGCATATACATAGAAATGCACTATCTGTTGCCAATGGTTTAAAAAATAACTTGTAGCTTATGGCAGTCAAAAGAAACAATCATTTTTGCATCAGAGAAGACCTTTCTATGGCAGACATCTTAAAATTTTATACAAGGTCACCCATTAATATATGCACAATTGACAGGAGAAAAAAAGAGAATCACCTACACCCATATCTATAAGACTTCTTTGATACTCCCACATCAATGACTTTTTTCTATCTCACTGTTCATGCTGAGTTATGTTATGTTTGTCTTATGAGTTTATGTGGAATAGGCCATATTCCATCATTTTGCTCAATAAATTTTGCAAACAATCAGTAGAATTAAAGCAGCTCCCTTTTGAGAACTGAGATGATTCTTTACATGTATTGCTTCCTCTAACTGTTATGGCCACAATAGCTTTTTATTGCCTATTTTAGGAACAGTTACTGCAATGTAAAAATAGGTTTAAAAAATGACCTGTATGATTAATTTAAATAGTAATATTATAGCAAGGCTATTAGGAAAATCAATCAGGAAACAAGTAAATTGAGTACCAAAGCTGTTTGTTTGTTTAACTCTTTTTTTAAGAGGTTTAATAAACTTTTAACTTCTAAGACAAGGCATAGGATCCATGTGCTGATGAATTAATTTTTTAAAAAATTAATAATCATATTTATTTTACATACTATCCATTATACCCCCTCCTTCACCTTATCCCACTCTACCCTATTGCCATCCCAGCCCCATCTACTCTTCAAAAGGGATGAAGTTTTCTTTGATTATTCAACACAGGCTAACATACTGACTTGAGGCAGGACCCATCCCTTCCTCCATGTAGCAAGACTGAGCAGGGTATTCCACCGTAGAGGGTGGGTTCTACAAAAAAAAAAAAAAATCAGTTCATGTTACCAGGAGAATTCTTGGTCCCATAGCCATGGGTCCCACTTATGGTTTGATAAATACAACTGTCACCCTCATTCAGAGGGCCTAGTTGAGTCCCATGCAAGATATCCGGCTGTCAATTTAGAGTTCTGAGTTCCCATTAACTTGGGTCAGCTGTCACCTGTGGTTTTGTCTATTGCGCTCTTGACTCACCCTCCCTCAGCTTGTTCCTCTAGTTGCTTCTCCCTCTTTTCAACTGAACTCCAAGAGTTCAGCCAATTGCTTGGCTGTCAGTCATTGGATTTAGGTTCTATAATGACAATTAGCATAGTCACCAATCTGACTATAGGGGAAGGCTAGTTCAGGCACCCACTCCAGCACTGCTAGGAGTCTTAGCTGTGAACTTGTGAGTTCCTGTGGATTTCTCTAGCACCAGGATTTTCTCTAAACCCAGGATGGCTCACTCTGACAGTATACCTCTTTCATTTGCTCACCTATCCACCCCTCCCCAATTCAGCCTTTTCAAGCCCTCATGTTCCCACCCCCTATCATACCCCTTCTACTTATCCAGGAGATCTTAACCATTTCCTATTACTGGGACAATCCAGGGGTATCTTCCTAGGGATTATCTCTCTACCTATCTTCTCTGGGGTTGTGGAATCTAGCCTATTCTTCCTTTGCTATGTTTAGTATCTACTAATGAGCAAGTAAATGCCATATTTTTCTTTCTGGGTCTGGGTTTCCTCAGTGAGGATGATTATTTTCTAGTTTCATTTATTGGCCTATGAATTTCATAATGTTACTTTTTAAACCATTTAGTAACACCCCATTATGTAAATGTACCACATTTTCATTATTTATTCTTCAGTTGCGAGTTAACCTAGATACACCACTTAATAGAAGAATGGTTCTGGCTATTATGAATAATACTACTGTGGACATCGTTGAGCAAGTGTCTTTTTGTTGTGGTTGAGCATTTAAGGGAGGTATATGCCCAAGAATGTTACTGCTGGGTCCAGAAGAAGGATGGTTCCCAATTTTCCGAGAAACTGACGTACTGATTTCCAGAGTAGTACAAATTTACATTCCCACCAGCAGTGGAGAAATGTTCTCTTGTCTCCAGTCTTCACCCTAGGCTGTCATCAGTGGTTTTTGATTTTAGCCATTCTGACAGGTGTAAGTTGTTATCTCAGAGCTCTTATAATTGCATTTCTGTGATGACTAAGGATGTTGAACACTTCTTTAAATGTCTTTATGCCATTTGAGATTCTTCTGTTGAGAATTATCTGGAGATGCTTTCTATTTTTTAAAATTGGGTTATTTGATTTTGTGATGTCTAGTTTCTCAAGTTCTTTATGTATTTTGGAGATTAGGCTTCTGTGGCAGGTAGAATTGGAAAAGATATTTTCCCATTTTGCAGACTTTATCTTTTTGACCGTGTCCTTTGCCTTACAGAGAGGACCAAAGTTTTATATATCAGAACTAAAATAGATTAATTCTTGCTCAAACATTATTTTTGTTGCCAGTAATTTCCTGGCATGTGTTGCTTTAATTTGACAGATTTGTTTTCTCATACTATTAATGGTCAAATTTATGATTTACATAAAATAATGCAGAAAATCTCTCAAGTAACCTTTGAATTGTACTCAAGCCAGGCCCAGTTTCTCTCTCTTCCTGTTGCCTGAAGTTCATAATATAGAACTCTCAGCTATTTCTTTAACACCAAGTTTTCCTATATGCCACCATTATTCCCACCATGATAATAATAAACCAAACCTCTAAAACTGTAAGCATGCCTCAATTAAATACTTTTTCATAAGAGTTGCCATGGTTCTTCAGTTGAGGGGCATCTAGGTTGTTTCCTGAATCTGGCTATTAAAAATAATGCTTTTATGAACATGGTTGAGCTAAGATCGTAATGAGAAAATCCACAGGGACAGCTGGCCTGAGTCAGTGAAAGCTCACTAACTCTGAAATGACAGCTAAAGAATTTTAACGAAATGGAACTAAACCCTCCAAATGTAGATGACAGCTGAATGGCGTGGGGAGTTTTGGAGCCTCTTATAGTCAGACCAGAGTTTATTCCTGGGCTTCTCTGAGCCCATTTGGGTATGAAAAATTTAAATTTATTTATTTTAAAAAATTAAATTTAATAATTTATTTTAAAATAATTTTTTTAAAAAAGAGTTTCTATGGTCATTATGTCTCTTCACAGCAATAGAGCAGTGATATACACAGTGACTGGTTTTCAGAAACCAATGTGGTATAAAAGTCTGGGGCATGTGACTTCCTTATATAAATTAGGATTCCACTTATGTACAACTTAAGTACATCTTATAAACCATAGGTGTAGAGAGCAGAGAAAACTCTGAATGAGTAAAATCCAGATTGAATATATATTTTGACATAGGCATAGTAAATATTTCAAGAACTTCAAGGCCAACTGACCCCATAAGAAATTTTAAAAGCCATTACTGTTTTGGTACATGCTCAAGCAAATTTTTTTTTTTATGAGCTATTGATATGTGAGCACAGGAACTAGCAATGACAGCAACTTCCTCCTGGATGTTTATAACCTGAGACTACTCATCTACAAGATTTTCAACTGAGACTAGCTAATTCCTTCCCCATCCTGTACTTAATATGTAGGTTCTGAATTTGGGCAATTAGAGAATTCTACTTGATCCAAGTTTTATTATATGTGGATTTTTGTGTCTTTCTTTTCTTCTTTCCCTCACTGTCCTTATCCTGGCTGGACTCAAATCATTAGGATGAGACTAATAGAGTCATATATATTTGTTCAATTCAAAAGCAAAATTTTATATATATTGCTATTGAGGTTTTATAAATTTATAGATACAGAACCTGTATTCAAGTAGCTGACTGCACATTGTTACAGCAATGGCAAGAACTAATGAACAAAATGTAGGAAAATAGGGAAGAATAGAATTGTTAGCAGGCTATAGTTGTAGAAGACCTGGTATCTTAAACTTACCAGGTGTCCAGTCACTTCATTATGAATATTAATATTTTCATTAGTTCAAACTTAAATAGGAATTAATACCATGAACGTATCTATCTTTGGTGTAGTATAGGGCTATGAAAATAGATATGTCCTTGGATTCTTGGGAACAAAGGAGCATATTCTGTATTGTCTTAATAAGGTCCTACTTTTTTATGAATCATGGCCTTCTAATCCTGAGCTTATTCTTTACCGTAATTTTTTCACTCAGTTTTATGTTTCTAAAGCACTTTAGTGTTTAGCTAACTTTCTCTGCTCAGGTTTCATATGATTCCTATTGTCTCTTCATTTTCTTATATCTTGATTCTAATTCTATCTTCTCATAAGGACTCCAGAGAGTACTTCTAATTATAACTGTCCCTCCTTTATCATTATAGAGACATAAGGAAATAGAAATAGACACAAATCAGTAGTAGTAGATGATTTTATAGAAAGATAAAGTAACTAAGCAGAAACAATTATAAAAGATATAATGCCAGTTATAAAAATAATTCAATGTCTAAACCAAATAATGTTTGCACTTTAAAATATAAAATGCTATGTTTTTCAAAGCTTTACAATATGATTGCAAAAAAACCTACCTCATTTATTATAACAAATAGAGTTCTCTCTTCCATTTCATATTCTGTTCACCAAGAAGTGTGCAAAAGAGTTGGGACTCTAGAGTGCAAGAGAACAGACTCCCACAGTTGTCAGACACAGGATCAGAACCTGTGGCTGAGATGTTCACAATACAGAAAACCTTAGATATTTATTAAAAATCATGAAGTTTCAAAACCATTCTTAGCTTTCCCAGAGAAACTTACTGACCTTCACTTCCTGCTGCCTACTGATCGCAGAGCAGCCTGACCTTCAGGACCTTCCAGTAGATAAGCTGGAAATGGCATTAAGAGAAATCTACACCCCGCAGACCAGCAGGAGAAGAATTTTGTCATCTGTAGCATTTCTATTCATCATACACAGTGTGAATTTGGGGAATCTAATTCTTGAGAAAAAAAAAGTTCCAAGCTTCATGACCTCAAATGACACTTACCGGAAGCACCACAGTCCCTTTTGCCTCTGTTTATAGTCACATTAAGGTTTCAAGATATGCCTGAATTTTGGTATTTACATAAGCAAAATACTACTTCTTGTTTTATTTTTCTTGATCTCTTTAATGTTGTAAAGATTAGGTAGTCTTCATTACTGAAAAGATGGTTTGGTAAACAGTCTGTGTGCATTTTAAGACCACATTACTAGATAATAGATGAGCTCTGTCATCTCCCTTGAGTGTACAGGAGCTATTTCTGTCCTTTGTCTGCATCATCAGTTATAGCCAGAATTGTTGTTGTGCCACTCCCTAGGCATTAAGCTAGCCACAGATTAGTCATTTTAGCTGATAATCAAATTTAGATAGGACCACAATCACATCTGGTACCATTAGTTCAAACTTAATGGTTTAGATTAACCATACAGAGTCGGATACAGCTACTCAGTCTTAGCAGCTTTCCAATCTTACTTTTTAAATCAACCAACACAAAAAATAGTATATTTTGCATTCATTCTTATAATCTTAACTACAATTTTCTTTTCAAAATGCATGTTATTAAAGAGTATTAGCTTTCTTATTTGTATTTGTGTTTTTAAAAGTTTATTGAGAAAAATGTAAGGGGTGTGGTGCTCAAAGGATTAATGCCCCTATAGTCTCTCAAATTTGCATGCTTGGTTCCCAGTTGGTGGCATCTTTTGAGAATGATTGTGAGGTTCAGACTTACTAAAAAATATTTATTGTTAAGAGTCAGCTTTGGAAGTTTAAAAACTCATGTCATCTCTAGTTCATGCTTGTATGTAAGGATGTTCTTTCACAGCTTTCTAATCGAATCCTAACTTTTTGGTTAGACAGAAAAAGGAAAGTGATGTGGGATGTCTTTCTGTAAGCTGCAAATATCATTGGTGAATAAAGGGACTGTTTTGGTCTATGGCAGGGCATCTTAGAAGCAGGCAGAAAATCAGAACATAGATAAAGGGAAAAGAGAGCAGAGTCAAGAAAGAAGATAGATATAAACAAATAGGTAATGCACAGGCCATGGGGCTAGCCTGGGTCACAAACCAATACAACAAATTTTTCAATCCTGCTCTTTTCTGGCACATTTCTCGTGATTTTAGACTTAATTCTCTGGAAGTAAGAGCCCAAGTAAATTCCTTCTTCTGTAAGTATCTTGGTAGCAGTGCTTTACAACAGCCAGTGAAAATGGACTAATACTGGAAAAAGATAAAGTTATTGTGTAGTAATTATCCCAGTTACTGACAAGTACAATATATGTACAATTTTAAAGTAAACAAAAGAAGATGAGATGAATTACTAAGTTCTGGTTTTGTGCAAAGTACTATTCAAGATACTGAGACTTGGAGAAAACTAGAATCCTTGTATTCATAGGGTTTATATTCTAGTAGAATTAATAAATGAATAAAATGTAAATACATTGTCAACAATGATCATGAAGGAGATTAAGCAGAACATATCTAGAAACTGTGTGAGCCTTTCACTATATTAAATAATCTAAGTATAAATGGAAGGTTAAGGTTTGTCAATGAAAATTGTATTTGGAACCTCTGTGATAGGAAGGAAGCAATTCATAGAAAGATGCAATTCAATGTATGGAATAAAGTGACAGCTAAAACCTCCTACTTTGCAAAGTTTAAGATGTTAGTCCTTTTAAGCAATAGTAGTTTAATTGAAATGATTATTTAAAGCTTATTCTAGAAACATTTACCAGTTTTACTAATAAAGAAACATTTATAATAACCAGAAATTGCATTTTTATGATTAGAATTATAAACATTAAGAGTTTATGAATATGAAAAATAAAATATAAACTTAACGGTAAAAAAAGAAAAAATAAATGAATCTGAGTGTTGACATAAATCTTAACTTTTATGTGCATCACACAACCCAAAAACAAATAAGCCGAGAAAATAAGAGTTGGGGATTAGAGGCAAGGAAAAGATGTATATGCAATATACATGTGCAAGACAAGTAATTATAATAAAATCTGAGAGTTCCTAGAGGATGAAGAAAATCTCTGTCTACATAATAGAAACATTGTCCTCACCTATCTGATTAAAGTTAGAAGTTATTTTTTATTTACTGAGCCACAACTACAATATTGCCTGAGGGATTTTGAAACACTCCACCGTTTGAAAAAAAAATGAGCTCTTCTGGTTTTCTTGCTTCGAAAGCAATAATAATAATTGTTACACAGAAAAGAAATAAAAATAAAAAAGGGTGAGAGACTGAAACGAAGAGAAACAGGAATATAGAACAAAGCAAGCATACTTTAAAAGTATTAATGATGGAAAATTTTTACAGCACTTTGGAGGCTGAAGCAAAAAGGGGTAGTTAAAGTACAACTTTTTGCGTTGTGGCATTTCTATAGAAGAGAAAGTGCTACCGTTCTAGAAAAGAAACACATTTGTAAGTGCAAGTGTCAAAAGCAAATACTTCAATTCTTTTAAGTTACTTTTTGTTTGTAATTAAACAATAATGGATAACACATTCAACAATATTCCTTTTAAAAATGGCATGGTAGGGGTGTAGTTTAGTGGTAGAAACTTATCTGGTTAGCTCACTGCATCTGGGTTCAATATCCTGAGTTTACTGAAAAGCTTTTATTAAAATGAATTATTATTATTTTTAATTTCATATTTTCTTTGCTTGTAATATCTTATTTTGGTGAAAACAAAAAGCATAACTTATTCAAAGGTTTTCAGATGCAGTCTTTTCAAAATAATGAGAACATATTTGAGGTTCTTTTTTTCTTCCTAATTTCTACTTTCAAGAAAAAGGAATTTACAGTAAAATTTTTAAGGAAGTTTCTCTCTTCCTCTAATTTTTTTCTTTTTCCTTTTAAATTTTTTAATGTTGGAGTATTTCATGCATACATATTTTGTGTTTTAGTAAAATTTACCCTCATTTCTTGCTTCTAATTCCTCCCCTACTTATTTCCAACTTCATAAATGTGTTTTGAATCCACTGATTTTACTCAGTGATGCCTGCGTATATGTCCATATATGTATGGTCACTGGCTGAAGCATTGTTAAGCAGACTGTCAGGGTAAATGTGCCTGAAGGAAACTAACACTCCCTCAGCAGCCACCAATTCTTTTAATAAAAATATCCTATAAATATATATATATATGTAATATAGAATTTCCTTCAAACAACTCTTTATAAGTAATGTTATGTCAATTTTGATGGGATTTCACTTTAAGAAATGGATATTCAAACATTTAAAACTAAGTGTTATTCCCATTTGAAGTTATTAAAGAAAGTGGCAGAATGGTAAAACTGACAAGAACTGATACTTAAGGGTAGAAAATGGGCATATATTATAACAACCAGACCAAGTAAATTAGCTCATGAACAGTAAGCATCTTAATCAAAGTTCAAGTTCACTTAACTTTATATGGACTTCAGGACAAAATCATTGGTCTGATAATCTGATATTATCTATAAATGTTTAGTAGAAGTATGATTAAAGGAATAAAAGAATACATCATTTTATGTGGCTTTCTCTCCCACTCTCTCCATATATTTTGGTATGTGACATATAATATGTTATAAGATATAAAGACATAATACTTTACTATATAGTAGACTCTATATACTAATACATTTAAATTATAACTATTTTAATATATAAATAGAAATAATTATACCCTTAAGCATGTATATATAGAGATTTTCACATCTCATTAAGAATGTCATAAATATCAGCATTAAAAATAAAAGGTTTTCAATTAATTTAGATAAATGTACTTAAAAATAATGAGAATATATCACATTTATACTATTTGTATCTTAATGTGCTCAGAATATGGTAAAAATATGAGTATTTCACCCCTAATAAAGTCTCAACAGAATGATATGAAGCTTCATAAAACACACAGACACACACACCCCAACACAAATACACAAATATTTTACTGTGTGAAAATTTCTCTTTAAGAAAAACTTATTGATATAAATCCAAGCAACCTCATTATTAGGCAAAATGACAATAATGAACAAGTTGGTAGCTTTAAGAAAACAAAGTTGACCAAATAATCTCTTACATTCAATTAGAAACAGAGGTTATTGAACACTTGTGATGCATGGAATGGACAGCTAATCTCTCCAGTTTCTTAGAATTTAAAAGAAGTGTATGTCTATTGCTTCTTTCTGCCAAATATTAATCAAGACCAGGTTTCCTTAGACAGAAAATTTACAGCTATTGAAAGCAGTCATTCAGTCTCTTAGTTTGGGCCTCCATCATTAAATAGTCACTGTCAGGATCTTCTGACTTTAGGCTCTATTCATGCTCACCATAGTCATTTTAGTACTTTTTGTTCAAAATATCACTAAAGGTTGTACTGGAAGTACTGATGACTGACATCTTGTCAGATAATAAAACCATTTTCATGAATTCTACTGAATTTCATTTTGTTACCTTTCAATAGTATTTGCAATAAATGCACACAGCTCTATGATGCTTTGGTTAAAGAGATAATAGGAAAAGGTTATATCATGACCAATTTCTCTGACAGGTCCTGAAATTTTAACATGAGTAATTGTATGATAGCAAGCCTGATATCTGACAGCTCTTATGAGAAAGGCCAGATTCTCAAATGGGTGTACAACTTCCATCCATTACTCTTCAAGCATAATGACTTACATAGCAATTTCTCATTCAATGAGTTATATTTTGAGTATAGATAGTTTCTAAAATGCAATAGAGGTGTTTTTCTCCTACTTTTTCAATATATTTGACTTACCAACTATTTTCTTAAGTTTCAAAACATCTGTATGTGCTTATGCCCTTATTAGTGAAACAAAATAATAGAAATAAATTTCTTTTCAAATACTGTTATATTCAAAATTCTTATGTAGCTTATCATGCATTCATCCCAGAAAAATAACAAGAGTTTATAACTAAACAAAGTACTTATAAAAATTAATAATACGTTTGTCAAAGAAACATTACATCCAAATTTAAACCTGCGGAAGGAGAGATAGTCCAGCAGTCAAGAGCACTGGTCACTTTTTCAATGTATTCAGATTCAATACTCAACAGTAACACAGCAGCAAACAACTGAGGGTAACTTCTAATGC
The DNA here is from genome assembly GCA_033318265.1 of Phyllotis vaccarum. NCBI lineage: Eukaryota > Metazoa > Chordata > Mammalia > Rodentia > Cricetidae > Phyllotis > Phyllotis vaccarum. The sequence continues at coordinate 89,826,065 of JARWLC010000001.1, read as the reverse complement.
CATTTCCTGGATTCCACAAACTCCAAGCACACATGTGATACATAGAAATATGTGCAGGGGGGGAAAATACAGACAAGGTAAAGTACATTGAAATAAAATTTTAATTGTGTCCCAAATTGTTAGGTGAAATATCATATATGTCTTTAAGTTTCCTTTTTGTTATATGAGATTCTATTTGGTTTGGTTCTTGTACACTTATATATTTATAACCATATGCCAAGTTAGCTGTTAATACTATTTCAGTTGATTTTCTTATTAAATTACTAATCTCTTTATAAAAACTGAAAAAATATAAGACATTCAGCTGTTTCCTCTCTATAAATACTTCCTGCTACAGTGACAAAAATGAATGCCAGCAAACAATAAACACACAGACATAGAGACAAAACTTCCACTTCATTTGGACTAATATGGATATTGCATTGAAATTTAAACTTTAAAGGCAAGAAATAATACTTGTTATAGTGTTAAGCTAGGTTAGTGGTGGCTATATTTTATTCTGTCTTTATACTTTATTGTAAATTATTCTAGAGAATTAGTCATGATAAACTACCATTGCTTCATTTGAGTATAGCATAGTGTGTTTAACTGTTAGCTTTTGTTTGTCTGTTTGTTTCAAGACAGTCCTGTTGGCCTGGAACTTACTCTATAGAACAGGTTACCTCAGTTTCGCAGAGCTCCACTTACCTCCAACTCCCAAGTGCCGGGGCTGAAGGCTTATCCCACTACCATTCTGTACCTGTTAGGTTTATAAACAAATCTATTTTCTTATATGTGAATGTGAAATTTTAGAATATTTTATGGCATTCTATCAGGTAAGCCAAAGAAAATATATATGATCAATTTGTAAAAAATAAATATTTGGGGACAATAAATATTTTGTTCCAAAAATAGAAATATGGATATAAAAATGTGTGAATATACCCATAATTTTACAATGACTTTCATGAAATTGTTCATCTTATCCATCTTTCTTGCTGTATAGAAAGTACTGCAGTGATTTTAATGGGAGTTGCCTCCATAGGCTTGTATTTTAAGCACTAATTCTGTACTAGAATTGTTTAGAAAGGATTAGGCAGTGGTGCCTTGTTGGAAAAGGTATTTTGCTATGAACATGCTTTGAGGTTTAAAAAGCCTCCTCTTATTGCCAGTATACTTTCTGCCTCCTACATGTGGTTTGAAATATGAGTTCTCAGCTTTCCTATTACCTTGATTTTTCTCTACCATCATGGATTATAAACCTGAAAATGTAAGCCCTGTTAAACATCTTCTATTGCAAGCTGTCATGGTCATTGAGTTTTATCACAGTAGAAACCCAGAGTAAGAGTGTGTTTGTTACATGGGAATGAGTTATTGTTATTACAGACATGATCATAATATTTTTGAGAAATATGAAAGACTTTGAGACTTTGTAATAACAAAATATTTGAATACTATAACCAGAGTATAATGGGTCATTCTAGTCAAAGTTATAGGCAAGAGTACTAAGAAATATGTGGACTGTAGATGTCAATCACGGAAGTTTTCAAAGAGGAAGAATATTAACTACTGTGCTAGAGAAAATTACTGTATTTTGTTTTAAAATGTGGCTATCTTCTTCCCTTGTTCTAAAAATTTAGCTAAGCCTAAATTGAAAATTAACATAATAACTATTTAGTGGTGTAAATTTCAAGGCAACTTAATATTGATGTGGTGGCTTGATTATAAGTAATTGTTGATTATTAGCAATTACTCCTTTGCAGATCTACTCATTGAACATGTAGAGCAACAATACAAAATATGTGGTTCAGAGGAGAAAAGAGCACAAGGAAATTTAATATTCAAGTTCATCTTATTCTGAAAGAGAAAAGAAAAAGATGTGAAACCTTACAAGTGTTTGAATAAGGAGAAAGCCATACTCAGGGAATAATTCCTCATAGCTACACTTCCAATTTGTGTAGAGAAATGGCCTAAGGAATTTTTGGCTTCTAGAAAGATATAACAAACAAAAGCCTCCTGGAAGTGTGATAATATAAGAGTACCAGGCTTTGCCATAGCAAGCAGCAGAACTTGCTGTATCTTCCTCCTGGTTTTTCATTTAGAGTCATAAAGAGTACATGAATAATCTTCTTGGGAATCTTCCTCTGTGGTTAAAGAAAGGCACTGATACCAGGTAATGTACAAAAGGCTACATTCTGCATAAAGGTCCTGAGAGGGAAGGAGCCCCTTGGAGGCCATTGTGTAGAGCTTAAAGTGATGCCTGGATTGGATTGGAGACTCCAAGATTTTCCACCTGCCAAATAGCTATCTGCCAAGGAGAGTGTTAAATGGGGAATTGAAAAAGCCCCAAAGAAAAAGTGTGTGTTAGGAAGCAATATAGTAAAGGCAGCACCAACTAGACCCTTGGACATACATAGGATTTAGAGTGTGCCCCCTGGCTTCTGGTCCCAATCTGGTAGAATGTTTCCTTACTATGCCTCAATCCTTCACATTTAACATGGTACTATATATTTTGTGTCATTGTATATTGGAACTACATATTTGCTTTTACGTTTTATGTGTTTCACAATTAAGAGATTGCCCTGAGTCTGAAAAGAGACTTTAAAATTTTTATTTTAGGCAATGTTAAGACTGTTAAAGTATGGGTACTTTAGAAATGAAAATAAATGCATATTTCATTGTGATGCGGCCACAAGCTTATGGGGGCAAGGAGGAGGTATGTGGTGGTTTGAATAATTGGCTCCCATAGGCTCATATCTTTGAATACTTTTCGCCAGTTGTTATAAATGTTTGGTAGGGACTAGGAGGTCATGAGGAAAGAGGTATGACTATTAAAATTTCCAGAGCCGGGCAGTGGTGACACACACCTTTATTTCTAGCACTAGGAAGGTTGAGACAGGAAGTAGTATGTCTGGGAAGAGAAATAAATATGAGGCAGAAGGAAACAGGATTTTGGCCTTGCCTTCCTTTTATCTTTTTGGCTAAGGACTCAGAGCATTCAGTCCGAGGATTTGTGGAAACAGGATCTACTCCTTTAGCCTGAGGATTCAGTAGTGGTAAAAAAAAAAAAAAAAAAAAAAAATGTCTCTAGTGGCTTGCACCTCTGCTTCTGTAATATTTAAGTATTGACCCCAATATCTGTCTCTTGGTGTTTATTAAACCAGTTAGGATGTATGTGACCAAATTCATGAAAAAACTGTTTCCTTGTGGCATTGCAGCCACTGGCACATGTCAAAGCTGCATGGCGCCAGAGTCACTACCCACTGAAAAGGATTTTCTTTCAGAGATAGCCTCTCAGCATCAACTAATTCTTCCTTTCAGGCAGTTCCTAAAGAGTTTCTTCCCCGTGATCCCCTGAGTGTGTTTCTCAGACAGTGGGTTCCCTCTCCCAGTGGGTGGATCATGGCTTTTACTGGATCCTCTGCTGCCACACTAGGTAGCGGCCTCTCTTCCTCATTGTCTGAATCATCTTTTTCAGCAAATTTAGAGTCAATTTGGATTTCTTAAAGGGGGAAATTAATGAAAAGGAAATAATTGAAAAGGTAGGAAAGAAAATTGAGTATACACAAAAGTAATACATGGCCCAAAAGAAACCTTCACTGATTTCTTACAAAGATTGGCTTCAGCAGTAAGTAGAATGATACCGAATTCAAAAACTATACAAATAATAATTGAATAAATGGCTTTTGAAAATGCTAAGGCACTGTGCAAAAGGATAATCAGGTCATTAAAGGCAAGATCAACCCTTTTAGAGAAATGGATCTGTGCTCCAATTAAGATTAGATCCTATAGCTATGGTGGTGCTTGGATAACAGACGTGATTTTCAGATATTTGAAAAAAAATCAAAATTTCAAATGTTTCAGTTGTAGTAAACAAGGTCACCTAAAAATGGACTATAAAAAGGCAATTCCTAGAAATAATGTTTTTGCTAAATATAGTCCCAATAGAATGCTCCTCCCTTCTGGATTATGCAAAATGTGTGGCAAAGGCAGACATTCAACTAACGAATGTAGATCAAAAAGAACATGCAAGATAGTCCTTTTTCTTTATCATAGAGAAATGACTGAGAAGCCTCTCTCAGGCCCCTATGTCAGATTTGGTTCAGTCATCTCCTGTCATTATGAAAGAAACACCTTCCCAAAGCAATTAAAAAACCTAAATCCTACCTTTAAAAAGAAAAATGAACATACTGTTCTAGATGATAGAAGAGGTATAGAAGATATATATATATATAAATCAGATAAAGCCATACATTAAAATTGGTTAAGATTAGAAAGGGAATCTCCACAAAGGGTTAGGAAAGGTTTTTCTTTTGTTTTTCAGGAGGATAAAGAAATTCAGCTAAGGAATCTAAAGACCACGGGAAAAATCATCCATTAAAAAAAAAAAAAAAGTCTCAAAAAAAGATGTAAATTGGCCTACTGGTATATCACATCTCCAACAGAATAAAATTGTATAAATCTTTCTTAATGTATGTTTCTGATGTTCTCTACAGACATATAATGCAAATGGTCTTTTAATAGTCCCAGTTCAATTAAAAATTGAAACTTTTGTAATCAGAATGTGGCTTTCTTCATCTCTAAAAACAAGCATGCTTGCTAAAGAAAAATGTAAAATCTCTGTTTTATATCAGAAGATAAAGGTTTAAGACAGAAGGAAAACCAAAATTAAGGGACTACTATGTGGTTACTATTCTCATGATTTTTGGGGTTTTTTTGACCAATTTTAAACTTTTATTAATGTATAAATATTAACTCAAAACTTTTGAGATTAATATATGCATATATAGTTTAAATGTTTTGTCATATTAATTAATGGATATTTAGAGTACTAACTAATTCTAGAGGGAAAGTTCCATTTAGTTTCTTGTGCATGAATTGAGTCTAAAGTTTCTGTTAGTTTTATGCGGTGAATCATAACCATGCATAACAGCAACTTCTAAAGTTTCCAAAAGGATGACAGGACCCCACAATGATGATTTTACACTGACTATGATAATGGCATTAAGCTGAGAAATATCACCTAAAATTAGTTTTGGACTATAAACTGCTCAGGATGGTTTCAAGGTGGCCAGCTAATATGATCCAGCATCACAGACTACTCTAGCCAAGACTTGAGAAAAGCTCTGCATTTCCCCATTATGCAGAGACTGGACAACAAATAATACAGCTACCTCTACTAGAGTCTGACAAGTAACACAAATTTGTCTTTTCAGGATCCCTAAATATGCCTTTACCTTCAGACAGCAGAAAATAAATTTACAAGCATGATGCCCACATTCCCGAGAAGTAAGGGAAGTATTTTTTTAGTCTTCCAAGGGGTTATGAACATCTGTCATTGTTTAGGGTGCTTGGCTGTAAGTTGTTATATAATGATCAGGAAAAAAAGCTGAGCAAAAGGAATTAGATTGAGAATTCTTGTTTGAAAATAAAAGATACAGATATAATATGGATAGAGATAAAGGGTAAATTATTAAATATATTTCTATTAAAGATAGAAATGATAGGACAGAAGTATAAATTATTGAATCTCCTCTGTAAAGGAAAAAGGTAAATATGGATATGATAGGAAAAATATAGATTATTGAATCTACTTTTAAAAAACAATTACTAGTTTTAAATAGTATATACTGGATTAAATACCTGTGTACAAATTTTGAATATTAATACAAATTTGAGAATAATTTTGTTAGAACACACTATACATATATTTCTACTCTTCTTCAAAGTATTGTACTTATATAGTTTATTTAACAATGTAATGCAAATTGCTAGTTCTTGAAAGTTATTATTACCAACTAATTAGGATATAAAGCATAGCAAGTTAGTATTATCCATTACTCAGACTTGCAGTCATATTAGGTATGTTTTCAATCACAAACAGAGTCTGGATAAGGAAGTGCTGATGCCTCAACGGATATTCAAAATGATCTAAGCAGGACACAAACGATAGGACTGCCAGAGTTTGCCATTAGGAAAATTTTGCTTCACAGATAAGTTTATCAGACATTCTAGGCCTGTTGACTCTAGATCCATGCCCCACCATTGCAAAGAGCCCTTGGGTGAATATCTGTGCAGCCAGATCTTTCTGTCATTTTTCATAATTTTTGGAAGTCGCTTGGTTCCACTTCCTGCTTAATCAGTTATATTATTTTTTCTTCAGGTCTCTGATAGAGTTGAAGTCTAGATAATTATAGTTTTTCTATTTACAGATTCAGAAAATGAGTTTACTAAAAAGATATAAAATGTGTACGTTTGAGAGACATCCAAAGATAGTTTTCAGTTGATAATACAAGTTTGATAGAAATTATATTAGGTACAATCCTTTGGATATACTATGATAACGATTTGTGGAAAAAGGATATTCCCCTTTCTGCTTAAGGATTTCGTAGTGGTAAATGTTTCTCTAGTGGCTTGTCCCTCTGTTTCTTTGATCTTTAAGCATTTCCCCAATATCTTGCTCTGGATGTTTATGACCATGTTTAAGACCAATAGGATTTGTTCAACAGTAGCTCTACAGTACAACTTAAAATAGGAAATGGTAAGATATCCAGATGGTGTTTTATTGTTCAGGATTGTTTCAGCTGTCCTGAAATTTTGTTTTTCCATTTGATGTGATTATTCTCTGTTTAAGGTCCATAAAAAATTTCTTATAGTTTTGGTGATGATTGCATTAAATACAGAAATTTCTTTTTGTAGGATGGCCATTTTTATCATGTTATTCTTACTAATCTATGGTAATTAAAGACCTTTCCATGTTCTCATATCTTCTTCAGATTTTTTTCTTCGAAGACTTTAAGTTTCTATTATATGTATTTCACTTTTTTGATAAATGTTACCCTTTGTGAAGGCAGGTTCTAAGGTTTTCTATGCTTAGATACTGCTCAGTGTCCAGGTGACTTACTCATACTTTCTGATGATGTAGCCAATAACATGTCTTCCTATATGCTGTCATTCTCCCACCATGATGGTAATGGACTGAACCTCTGAAATGTAAGTGAGTCACTCCAATTAAGTGTTTTTCCTTTGTCAGAGTTGCGATGGTAATAGTGTCACTTCACAATAATTGAAACATTATTTAAGACATTATTTTTACACAGGAGGACCCAAGTTCAGGTTAATATTTATTGAGACATATATAGACACTTATAATTTAAACTTTAAGACAATTAAGAAAAACTGTCTCATTCTGGCTACAAATTAACTCCCCAAAATACAAAACAAAACAAAAAGCCAAACTCAATGGTTCCCAGGTCCCAAGCAAATCTAGCCATGCCCCATAAAATTTCTAAACTCAAAGGTTACACATCTAGTCTTTCCTAAATAATGCCTAAATCCCACTATGCACAACTACCTAAACCTCCAGTTCCAGGGGACCCAATTCCTTCTACTGGCCTCTGTTGTTACCTTTCCTCGCACAGTACTCACATGTCCATTCAGCAATTATATACACTTAGTCATAAAATAAAAAGTAAATGTATCTTAAAATAAGTATAAATGCCAAGAGTAGTCATGCGATCTACAATGATTATGTACCAATGATAGACAACTTTAAAATAACTTGCTATCTTCATTATGTTTCTATTGCTGTGATAAACACCATGACCAAAAGCGCCTTGTGGAAGAAAGCATTTTCTTCACCTATTAGAATATAGTCCATAAAAGAAGGAAGGAGGGAAGTCAGTGTAGACTCTCAAGGAAAGAACCTGGAGGCAAGAGTTCACAGAGGATCATTGTTTACAGACTGCTTCTCATGGCTTGCTCACCCCTTTCTTATATAACCGTTATTTTTCCTGATTTCTTTCTTAGTACATTTGTAATTTAAATACAGTTGTCCTACTTATTTATTTTTTTAAGTACATCTCACACGAGCCATATCTGTAAAAATGCTTATCAGCTGTAGAAGTTCCCTGTGGGATTTTTAAGTATCACTTATGTATATACTATAACATCATTGGCAAGTAGTGGTAATTTGACTTCTTCCTTACCTTTATCTCCTTCAGTTGGCTGATCTAGCCAAGTGTTTAAGAACTGTATTAAATAGATGAAGAGAATGTACAACCATTTATTGTTTCTGATGTTAATGAAGTTGGTTTTATATTTAATTAGATGGTGATATAGGCTTGCTATAAACTGCCTTTATTATGTTAAGGTATATGCATGTTATCCCTAATATCCCTAAGGCTTTTATCCATAAATGAATTAAAAGCTCAATGTTTCCCAAGTCCTTTGTTCATCTTATAGATCATCACATCATCTTTTCTTTCATATTTTTTTAACATGGTGAATCATATTTATTGACTTTTGTGGGTTGAACCATCCCTAAATTCCAGGATAAAGGTGACTTGATTGTCATAGATGATCATTTTTTATGTGTTCTTTAATTCAATTTTCAAGTATTTTATTAAATATTTTGGCATCAATTTTTATAAAGGAAAATGTTCACTAATTTAGTTTCTTTGGGAGTCTTTATGTATTTTGAGTATGTCCTTATGGTTCTCTGGATTTCCTCAGTATCTCTCGTTATGTCCCCCTTTTCATTTCTGATTTTGTTAATTTAGATTTCTTTCTGTTGTTTCATTATTTTGAAAAGGGGGTTGTCTGTGTTTTCTCTTTTTTTAATTTATATTTGTTGTATTCATTTTAGATGCCAACCACAAATTCCTTTCTCATCTCTCCTCCCACTCCCCTCTCCGCCCTCTTGTCCATGACCCATCACCTTTTCCCTCCTCCACCTGTGGAAGGCATCTCTCTCTCATGAGGAGTCAGCAAAGCCTGGTATATTTAATTGAGGCAAGACAAAGACCTTACACCCTGCATAGAGCCTATGAAATGTGTTCCACCATAGGTAATGAGCTCCAAAAATCCAGTCATGCATCAGGGATAGATCCTGTTCCCACCACCAGGGGCCCATAAAATAGATCAAGCTACACTACTGTCTGATGCATGAAGAGGGTATAGACCTGTCCCGTGCAGGCTGTGTGTGCAAACTTTGTAAGTTCCCACTACTTTGGTTTAGTTATCTCTGTTGATTTCCCCATCATGATCTTGACAGACATACAGACGGACGGATGGACAGAGGGACCCACACACACACCCTTTGCTCATATAATCCCTCTTCCTTCTCTTTTTCTGCCCTCCCAGAGCTAGGTCTGGTGCTTGGCTGTGGATCTTTGCATCTGCTTCCATTAGTTACTAAATAAAGGCTCTGTAGTGACCTAGTTAGGGTATTCACCAATCGGATAACTGGTTGGGAGTAGGCCAGTTCAAGCACCTTCTCCATTATTGCTAGTAGTCTAAGTTGAGGTCATCCTGTGGATTCCTGGGAACCTTATTGACACTAGGTTTCTCCATAACCCCATGATGTCTCCCTCTATCAAAGTATCTCTTTCATTGCTCTCCCACTTCATCCCTTTTCCAATTCAATCATACAGTTCCCTCATGTTCTCACTTCCCCATCTCCTCCCTCTATTGATCTCCTTGCCCTAGTTTACTCAGAGCATCTCATCTCTTTCCTCTTCCCATGGAAATTCTTACTTTGTGTCTAAGTATGTGGCCAATTTGGGGGGGGGGTTCCATGAGGTACAGAGAAAAAGACATATTTCTTTGCATTAGGGTGAAATATTCTATAAATAATTGTTAGGTCAATTTGGTTTATAATGGCTGTTAGCACCAGTATTTCTATTTAATTTTGGTCAGATAACCTTTGTATGGTGATATCAGGGTACTAAAGTCTCTCACTATTAGTGTGTATGATTTAACATAACAAGTAGAAGATTAACTCAGTTTAGTGCTCCATAATGTAGCCTCCATGAAGTTATCATCTATATGGAATTGAACTGTACAATTATAGAATTGTTGTGGGTCATCCAGCCTGGTATACCTCACTCTTTATCCAGGCTATAAATTATATTATTTAAGTATATATATAATTATATCACTATAAGTAAGCTCAATAAACCCATGAGTTTATCAAATTGGCTCTAAGTATAATCTTTACCGAGGTTTGTTTTTCATATCTCATCTAGGCTGAAAGGCATTAGTATCCATATTTTTAGAAAAAATAATAGAAAAAATCTTAATTTAAAATATGGTATAAAACTTGTCAAATATTTTTTATTAACTTGTGTTTTTAAAATCTAACGAATCAAAACATGTTGGAACATTATAAATAAGATGGGGAACAAACTTTTGCTAATAAGGTACAAGAATAGTAAGTGACAGGCAATTTCAAAACCAAAATGATAGCATGCTTTCATAAAGCTGTCAAGCTTCACTCCAGGGAAAACTATCATGTTTCAGAGGAGCCTCTAATTTAAAAAAAAAAAAAAATATTTCTTGTCAATTGTTTTCATCTTATTTAATTTTACCTGACAAATATATTTACTTTTTTATGACAATAACAACTTTATAGTAGTAATTAAAATGTATAATGAACAGAAGTTAGTGATAAGATACTTTAATTTTTAATTTTGATTCATGTATTTACATTATATATTTAATTTCCAAATATAAAATAACAGCCTATATAAATAAAATAGTGTTATCAGCCAAAACAAAGAAGACCCCAGACCCAGATTTCTTGCAAGATTAAAAAAAGAAAAATGTATTACATTCGCAAATGGGCCAAGTCAAGAAGATAGCCAAGAGCCCTGAATGTTTTTAGGGAAGAATTTTTATACATCACTTTAGGTAGGGGAGGGGGTATACAGCACTCTGGTAAGGGAGGGGGAGTTCTCATGTTACTCAGGGTGGTCTTGCCTGAGTTACTACATGCAGATCAGGCTGACCGTGCAATGTGTCTCAAGAGTGCAAGAGGCAAGCTTTGTTTAGACTGGACATCCTACATGCAGCTGAGAAATCCTGTAAACAAAGCTCTGAGTCTTTGAGCAGACAGTCACTGAAACTCTGCCCACCTCGGTCAGCTTCAGGGGCCTCAGGGAGGGACAAGGGAGGGTTTTGGCTTGGTGGGCAAACAGCTATCATGACACTAGAGAGTTAAGGGGGAAAGAGTCAAACAGGATTTTTCTATCATTTCATTCTTTCAATAGGACCTCTAATAAGATGATATTTAATTAATGCTATCCTACAGTGAAATCCATCACATTCTTTCAGTGCTAAGCATTGATAGTAAAAAAAAAAAAAAAAAAAAAAAAATCCCAAACTTGACCTTTGCATATTAAATATGATTAAATAGTTGTGCAATTTGAATTATCATTCTTATAAGTTCCCATATCATACTTAGTTCACCATTCCCCTACATATATACATACCATATGCCACATTTTTATGCAATGGTACTCTGTTCTGCCATCACCACACCAAAAGAAATGTGGATTTGGTTCCCTTGGAAGATGGTTAGTCAGTCTAAAACTTATTATCTTTCTATCATTTACCAGGAGAAATCTTGTGCCACGTAATAATGGAAGTCTCAGTAAAGCAAAAACACAAAAGCATCTTCCTGTGTCTCTTCTTAGATCTCAATCAAAACACACACATTTGAAAGAGTACTAAGTTTGTTTTTTTTTTTTTTTTTTTAAGTTTACCATTTTGCTGTTTTATATTTGGAATTTCCTATATACATTCTACTGTAATTTGTGAGATATTAACAACATTTTTTTTAAGTTTAAAAGTTTTCAGTGAAAATATCCAGACTTTTTCAAATAATTTAAATCATTACTAGGTTAAAAATTGAGAACAACTTTGGAGAACTAAAATTCATATCTTACTTATGAATTAACAAGTGAGTTTGCCATGGTTTCATGGTTAGTGGCAGAACTCATAACCTCCTGGTTCAGAGACAAATTATTCTCTTAAAATTAACACATCAGGTAGCTTGAGGAGTGAGTCATTTGTGTCAGTTTTAGAGGCAATATGGACAAGATTAATGAAAGAGAACATAGAGAGCAGGTTCCATCACAACAAACTGGGTTTAGAAAGAAGTTTCATAGTACTGGACAACAGACATGCATATCTTTGCTCATTAGTAAAAATGATATACCATGTCCATCTTAAATTTATTCTAGAGGAACAAAGTCCTGTGTCCTCTAAGCATCTCAACTGTAATAAATACATTTTAAAGATAACTAAATCAGAGGTCATCTTACATCTTTGCTGATAATTCATTTCAAAATTTAATAGTCTCATGAAGTCTTATCAACAAGCAATACTTTGATATGAGTATTTGTATCATTCACATAAATAGTAGGAAGACATTAGAAATCTAAGTTGAATATGTATTATGAATGTGTGTGTGTGATTGTTCCTCTCTGAGAGAATAGTATAAATTATGATTTAAAAAAAAAAAACAGTGTAATGACTGTCTTTTCAAATGTGGACACACTTTCTCTGTTATGCAGGGCCTCATTTGTCATAAAATTGACTGATCAAAAAAGTTCAACAATTATATTGGTATATTATTTCAGAGGTTTATCTTATGTTTGGTTGGATTCATTGCTTTAGGCCTATGTAAGGTCAGAAAGCTCAAAACAAAAGAACATGATAGAAGAGAATTACTTCCTGGAAGACAGGAAACAGAAATCTCACAGGAAGATACTAGGAAGCCTTCAGAGACAAGTCCCAGTAACTAACTGCCATCAAGATGTTTTCGCCTCCTGTTTGGGCATGTCACTGTGAACTAATCCCATCTCAATGGTACCAGGAGCTGAAGACTAACCTTTACACTCTTACAGTTTTCCAGTGGGATTGTCCTGTATATTCAAATCATAATTTGCAAACAACTTAACATTCTATTGCTGTTAAATTTTTGTTTTATCTATGAAAGAAATGGTCTGTGGGGGTTGATCAAAAACATTTAGTTTGATATAATGGCCTGCATTTGAATCAGTAGTAGCCCCAATTCCTATGATTAATATATAGATTAAAGGACAATTATTCTGAACTTTTAGGATTTACATCTACAAAATTTTACCTTATGAGTCTATTTTTTTCAATTTAAAGAACTTATCCTTGCAAATAACTTAATATTTATCTATATATAGATATAATTTACACTGGTAATTAAAACTTTAATTGTATTGTGTTATAAAATATTATTTTAGAGCTTTGAGTAAGTATAAAATAAACCTAAAAATTACCATAATATAGAATTTATTAAGCAAGAATAAAGGCATAACTGAAATATCATTTGGGTACATTTTTGAGGTGTACATATAAGCACATATCCATGAGAATCACATTTATTACAAAAATGATAAATATGAGAGCAAGAGGGTGAAATAACCAAGATAGTGGTGTAGGAGATGCTAACACACAACTCTACTACATCAAACAACCAAGGTGTTGTTTACTAACTAACACATATTAGAAACCCCAAATATCTATGGAAGAGTCCATGGCAACACGGTGAAGAAGCAGCAGAGAAAGCTACATGGAAGTGATCAAAGTTGACAAGGGTTAGTAATTTCTATTTGCAATGACACACAGAAATGAAGCAAAAGGGAAATTTACACACAAATAATCAATAGCCCATCCTAAAGTGAGCATCATTGTGTACCACAGTTGTCTACTCAACAGAAGACACTGGTAAGTTACTCTCTAAGTATATAGTAGTATCCTGCCAGATAAGTGACACTTAGGTTTACAGCCTTCTCCCATCTAGTAGATGACTACCATTGTGCCACTTCAGCAACATATTGAAATCTGCCCTAAGAAGGGAGCTGAGTCACTACCCTGCTATGAATGTTAATGATTCCACCTGATGTGGGAATGCCTTTCTGTATGCTGTGAATATCAGTCTTTAAATAAAGGAACTGTTTTGGGCCATGACAGGTACCATAGAAGAAGTAGGAGGAGAAATCAGAGCACAAGTAGGAAAAGAGGGCAGAGTCAGGGGGCAGATCGAGCAAGCCGCCCAAGGAGCAACATGTAAGGAACACAAGTGAGCCACGGGCCACGTGGCAGGCAGACTAATAGAAATGGGTTGATTTAAGATGTAAGAGCTAGCTAGCAATGTGCCCGAGCCATAGGCCAAACAGCATGAAGTTAATATAAGTGTCTGAGTCATTTCTGGGTGCCTGAATGGTGGCGGCTCCTGACTAAGTGGTCTGGCGGGGCAGGGTCTGGGCCTCTGGCTGCCCGGGACCAAGAAACCCCACCACTACATCCACCCACATTTCAGAAACCACAGGTTTTTCTGTAGCAAGATAGTTGGCATTTTAAACCCTGAGCTAAGATTCAACTGTCATTAATGGAACAGCAAAAATTAGTTCAAAGGCCACAGATGAACAGAAAATACCCAGATACTGTAGCAGCTGTGGCACTAGTGGTGCCTGAGTTCTCTATCTAGGAGTTCCAGGTATTTCAAAAGTCTCTATACCTCAGATGACACTAACCAGGAGAGTGACAGGTCTCTTCACCCAGTACTAATATCATTACTGCATTAAATCCCAGAACTCTATTCTCTTTAGGAATTCCCACACATTAGATGTCAAGTCTGTGGTGAAACCATTGCTGCCATTCATTAGAGACCAATGTCACCACAATTAATTGTCCTGCAAGGCAGGCCCAGATCCAGGAGAGATTTCCTCATTCACAAATCTTTCTGCAATGAGAAAAAAGAGATGAAGAGGAATATAACAGTCACTGCCAATGAAAGCCCTCACAACTAATGCTAGCACTCTGGACATCTGTAGCATTGGCAGTTGAAAGTCCTTGTCGTCTGCCAACATCATCCACGCATAGATTCAGAACAGCTGCCTTCACTGGTGTCTGACCACTTCATGCAGCCAACCCTTAAATGCTTTCACATTATCTCATCATGCCTCCATATGGAAAATTCTTTGCACGGTAAAAATAACTAATAAAATCCAGAAGAGATTATTTTATCAAATGTATACAAACAAGAACCATTAAAAGTAAACAAGACAATATCACATCACTGTAAAGCACAGTAGTAATTTTAAAGTAATCTACCATAATTCAATGCAAATATATGCATTGATTGACAAAGTTCAAACTACTTTTTTTTACAGAATTAAAAAATAGTGTTGAATTATACATAAAAACAATATAATAAAACAAGAAAATAAGGCCGAAAATACTTATGGGTATAGAATTTGCCTAGCTTATTAGCATGTTAAATCACCTTGGGCTGAGTTCCATAACTCCCAAAGCAAAATCAAAAAACCCTCAAGACTAAGTCAACTACATGAAATATTTAACATTGTTAAAATTATCTTAAAAACTTGGAAATGAGAGTATAATCGCGTCAAAGATATAATGGAGAATGAGAAATTACATATATGAATATGCATTATTTGAAAATGTACAACCATCAACAGATTAAACATCTTATTAAAATTTAAGAAGAGAAAAACATAGTGGGTGACTGAGAAAAAACTTCCAAAACATTGGGCAAGTTAAGACTAATTGTGTTAAGATTGTAAAGAATCAGAAATAATCCAACTAAGACTACGTCAAGATAAATCATAATCAAACTGTCAGGAATCAGAGATAAATCAAGAATCATAAATGTCTGAATAGTAAAAAGCAAATAACAAATAAGAGATTTCCATCAATATTATCAGTGAATTTATTTGCCAGTGGAAATTTAAAATATGTATAGTATATGCAAAATATGTAACAAATTTAACAAATATAAGAAAAATAATTTAAAAATGCAGCTCAGGCCATCATTTATCAAAGGAATACAAACAAAATGCTAATAACTACATGAAAAAGTCTTAAGGTCATTATTCATTAGTGAGGTACAAATTAAAGCTACAAAACTGTATTGTAACATCATCTTATATTTACTTGAACAGCTATTGTCAAAGAGATAGCAAATGTTGGGAGGGATGTAGACAAAGGGAAGGCTTTGTTCACCATTAGGAAGAATGTACATTCATGCAGCCATTAAAGAATTCTGAAAAAAAAATGTTTTGTGTTAATAAATATATATTTAAGGAATATAAAATAATTTTTTAAAAATACTGTTAGTTTTATGCTCAGTGCCATGCTACATTAGCAAGACTAAAATGTGGTTTCAAACTAAATGTCTACAAAAGGATTAATGAATGATTATAATATGTTATGTCATTGAGCCTTATTAATATCCTAAACTTCCTATTTGTCAGAAGCATATGAAGTCAACTGTGAGGAAACCCTACGGGTAATAGTCAAATCACACCATGTTCAAAGCACACAGGACAAATGAGTTGAGGATACCTATTGTATGTCCTAGATCTGCAAATAACATAAACACACAATATACTCATAAATTGTTATCATATGTTGACATACAAAAATATCAGCATATGAAAAAAAAACATGTTAGTCTGGTTAATTTATTACATAGGGTAGATGGATTTCAAAATATCATACTTTAAATAAGTATATACAAATGGTCTCTCTGTGTGTGTGTGTGTGTGCGTGTGTGTGTGTGTGTGTGTGTGTGTGTGTGTGTGTGTGTGTGTGTGTGTGTGAGTGTGTGAAGAAGGAAGATGATGATGAGGGAGGATGTAAAGAAGGAAAAGTGAGTGTGAAGGCTAATATTGGTTGTCAACTTGCCTATGCCAATATCAGTTAAAAGCCATGTGACTGGGCATGTCTTTGATGGATTTTCTTGGTTGATTTATTTGAGGTAGGAAGAGCCACCCTAAATTTGGGACACTTAAAAAGAAAGGAAGCTTTGCTTTCTGCCTGTTTGTTCTCACTCTCACTGGCAAGTTTATCTGTCCTATTGTGGAGGCTTTCTTTTACCTGTTGCATAACTAATTCCAGGATTCCCACATAGATAAAAGAGTATCAGCTGTTCAGAAATTCTCTAGTACTAGAAGAAACACCAATTAGACTGCTGATAGATCAAGTCTTAGGGACTGAACAACTCCTGAACTGTTAGCCGTTATTTCATGAGATAGCGATTGTTGGACTACATGGACCATAGCCTGAAAGCCAGTCTAATATTCATTCATATTATAATATATAGTCATGTATATATATATCCATATAGTCATTCATAAATATATGAATTTTCATATATATTTATACATTCAGATTGTATCAGTTCTGTTCCACTAGGGAAGAAAGTATAAAACAGTAAAAGTTAGACAAAATTTAATTTCAACTATGCATTAAATACAAATAAAAATTTTAAATAAAACAATTTAAAACATACATTGGTAATTAGATAAATGCTTATAATTAGAAATTTTTTTATCTAACTCATTTTCCAAGAGTTTAGAAACAGAAATAAATGTGACAATATTTTACTTTAAAACCAGTGGAAACCTTTGCGAAGTAAGCTGTTGATAGTATTTTTCCTGATGGAGTTGCACACTATGGTCCTAAGCATGTATACTCCTTCATCCATCTTAGTTCATATCTTCAAAGGGATAAAAAAAATCAACATTCAAATGTATATTATTATTATTTACTATTTGTTCTGGGACTGTGCTCTTGTGCACTGTAAATATTTGCCACTGTAAATATTTGTTTAATAAAATGGTGACTGACCAGAAGCTAGACAGACAGGAAGAATAGGGAGACAAGGAGAATTCTGGGAAGAGAAGTATGAGAGAAGAAGTCAGCCAGACACAGAGGAAGCAAGACGAGAATGCTACACTGAGGAAAAGCTACCAAGCCACGTGATTAAACATGCATAAGAATCAAGGGTTAGTTTAAGAGTAAGAGCTAGTAAGTTATAAGCCATAGGCCAAACAGTTTATGGTTAATATAAGACTTTGTGTGATTATTTGGAACTAAATGGCTGTGGAACTAGCTGGGCAGGACAGAGAAACTTCTGATTACAACTAATGGTGAACAATGTAATACACGTGAAGCACAATGATGTTAAACATTAACTGTATAAATATGAGAAAATAATTTGTAATTAGAAGTCAAATTTTGATGATTTAATTGTATCTAAACAAACAGAAAATAATATTTAAACCAAATTAATTTCAGAATACGTGAAGTTTGGATTAAAATTGACATTTATGATATTAGATTAAAAGTATCTGAAAGTAAATACATACTTAATGTTTTTATTACTTGTGCTATGCACAGTCATTACAGTACAGATCCCTGTTTTGTCTTAGTAGCTATCAAAAAAAGAACAAAAAAAGATTTTTTAAATTATTGGTTTCCTCTGCTTATATATTCAAATAGTAGTAATATATAACATGTTTATTATATATATATATATATATATAAATTCAAGCAGTATATAATATATTCCATTACAATTATTCATTTAAACATTATTTTTAAAAAAGCTGTCTGGAAATTATGAGATATTTAGATATGCAAAGGTCAGAATACCATGGATATCATGTCTATATTAATTCATTAACTATGTTCTTTACCTGAGCTAGAACTTTTTCTATGTAAAATAAGATATTCTTACTTAAAATAATTTTGCAGGACCATCATCAAGAGATCATTTTTCTTTTATTTATTAATGTTTCATTTAAATTTTTTCCATACTGATCACTACTTCCCCTCCCTCCTCTCTTCACAATCCTCCCCCAGCTTTCCCCTGTACTCCATTTCCCCATCCATTCCCCAGAGAGGGTAAGAACTCTAAAGGTAAGTCAAATTGGTCTGGTATATCTATCCGGTTGAGGTAGATCCGAGTCCCTCCCCTCAGTATCAAGGCTGAATAAGGTGTTCCTCTGTAGGGAATGAGCTTTGTGAAACCAGCTCATACACCAGAAATAAACTCTGGTCTGACTCCAAGAGCCTCCACAAAACCGCCCATGGAACTTGACTGTCATCTACATTTAGAGGGTTTATTTCCTTTCCATGAAAGTTCCTCAGCTGTCATTTCAGAGTTAATGAGTTCCCAACAGCTTGGGTCAGCTGTCTCTGTGGGTTTCCTCATTATAATCTTGACCCCTTTGCTCATCTAATCTTCTCTTCCCATTCAGCAGGATTGGGGTTTCGATCCAGTGCTTATAGATCTCTGCATCTGCTTCTATCAGTTACTAGATGAATATTTCAGGAGATCATCTCTATTTCTCCTGCCCAAGGGGATCCAGGGAAAGACATCATTTTTCATTGACCATGAAACAATACAGTTTAACCACTTGTGTAGAAGTTACAGTGCTGCTATGTCTTACACACGAAGAAAGATTATAATAAATTTAACTTTGGACACCGTGGTAATTGAATGAGAATGATGTTCATAAGCTTAACATTTTAAGTATTTGAACATTAGTTGGTGGAACTATTTGAGAAGAATTAAGAGGGTTTGCCTTATTGGAAGAGATGCATCGTTAGGTGGGCAGAGTCAGAGTTTTATGTCCAGGCCAGACACTAATACCTGGCAGTTGCTTTCCAAATTACTGACTTTGAGTCTTAGTATTAAAGTAACTGTTGGGCCAGTAACCTAAGTGTATTTTTATATAGCTCCTACATTTAAATTAACTTATAATTCTTAGCTATGTTTAGTCATGTGGCTTGATGTCTTTTCTCAATAAGGCATTCTTCTCTTGCTTCCTCTTAATCTGGCTGGCATCTCTTCTCTGCCCTTCCTCTTCTTTCTAGATTTCTCCTAATATGGTTGCCCCACCTATTTTTCCTGCTTGGTTGTTAGCCAGTCAACATTTTATTAAACAAATACAAATAACAAATCGTTAAAGTGTACAGGAGCACTATTCCACAGCGGGGCTTTGAAATTTCAAAAGACTCCTGCCACTCTTAGTGTACCCTCTCTGCCTCTTTCTTCTGGTTTGCAATATGTGCTCTCATCTCTCTCTGTCACCATGATTTTGCTAAGCAACCATGGATTCTAACTCTCTGAAACCTTAAGCCCAGTTTCCTTTTGTAAATTACTTTAGTCACGATTCAATATAAAAGGCAGACATTGAGTTTGGGGTGTGTTCCATAAATTGAGTAAGAAACCAGTATTATCTAGGTTTAGTGCTTGGAATCCAGCTCTTAAGTGAAATTTAAGTCAGTAGTCATCTGTGCTCAGTTAATAATTGAACCTGTGATATTGATAAACATAACTTAAAAGTCAATACAAGGAAAATATCTAAACGTACCTGGAGAACTTCATCACTAGGAGGAGTACAGCTGGCAGATAAAGATGACATTATGTCATCTAGTAGGTAGGAGATACGGCTCAGGAGAGGGTGTTGCTGAAAGGAAATGGGCTGGTGAATGCAGTGAGGGATGCTTGAAATCTAAATAAAATGAGGCATGTAAAATGACTTTTGGAGCTAATGATACAGAAATCATAGTGATTCTAATGATTCTGAAAGAGTAGAGAAGTTCACATGAAACTATATTAAAATAATTATTAGATTTAGAGAATTAAGACATTGACTATATTACAGAAAACATAATGTAAAGGGAAACTTTTTCCTTATCAACAAGCAAGAATAAATTTACTTTATCTAAATATATATTCATGTGGTATATACTTTATATTTATATTTAGATTAAATATTTAATATTCTAATTTATCTAAAATTGGCAATTAACAAGAAAAGTATTCTAGGCATACAATTTTATGTTTTGGTGAGATAATGGTGTAATAAAGAACACAGCTCAAATATATAATATATTTAGTCAAAGCTACAGTTGACAAAATCATTGAGGTTTTTTTAAACACCAATAGGTTTCAAATAAATTAGGATTAATAATAATCAATTTCTCTGTATTGTTTACATGTTCAAAATGTAAAATGAATAGTTAATATATACTATGCTCTTAAATATTATAGGTAAATAAATTATCTAAGGTGAGAGTTAATGTCACATATAATAATGATATCTTTTAACTTGTCAAAGTGGCTTTATTAAAAGTGAAAGAACAGCTCATTATTAGAACAAGAAATGTACTATAAAGACCCGTTCTGACAATGTGGTTTCAATGTGAAGTGCCCTTTATAGATAAAGAATATTTTTATGTGTTGGAGCACATGGCTGCCTGCTGGTGATGCTGTTTTGGTTATGGACCCTTTGGGAGATGGACCTTGGCTAGAAGAGAAAAAAAATGTAATGATGTCTTGATACCTTTGTTTCTTGTCCTCCCATCCACATCTACTTCTCTAAAACTGTAAGCATTAAATGAAGGGTATATTTACTAATTCAGTGTTTCCCTCAAAAGTCCAAGATAATATTTTCCTCATAATGTAGCTTTAAAATGTGTTGAATGGGTTTATTATTCTACACATTCAGCTGTACCCAGAGAACTTTTAATTCAGTAGTTATATCTTATTAAGTGTTAAACAATCTTTACATCTACTGAGAGGTTTAGAATTATAATTTATTAAGCACTTACATGTGATGTGGGAATGTCTTTTTGTATGTTGTAAATAGTAATCTTTAAATTAAAAAAAAAAAAAACAAAAAAACAAAAAAACAAAAAAAAAAAAAAAAACACTTTTTTGGCCCATGATAGACACCATAGAAAAAGTAGGTAGAAAATCTGAATAAATAAGAAACGAAGGGCAGAGTCAAGACAGATTGAGCCAGCGACCAAAAAAGAAACATGTAAGAAACACAGGTGAGCCACGAGCCACGTGACAGACAGATTAATAAAAATAAGTTGAGTTAAGATTTTTTAAAAAGCTAGCTAGCAACATGCTTAAGTTTTGAGAAAGCCTGAGCAGCGATGGGCGGCTAAGGCGCTCTGAGACGGCAGGTCTGTGGGTCTAGACTTCTCAGTAGCCGGTCCAAAAAACCTTATTGAAACATATATGTTTTCAGTTGCAACAGCCTTATCTTCTTATGGAAAATCGTCATTATCCATTCATTTATCTAAAGAAAAAATAAAATGTCTGAGCCAACTCCTTTAATAGTATAATGTCTTTCCTGTTCTTTATGGCTTTTTTGTTGGTTTTTCTGTCCATGCCTGTTTTCACTATTGCTAAAGAATGTACAGTCTTAGCTTAATAAAACCCAGCTGAAGCCTGGCAGGGAACAGCTGTGCTGCTCCCCAGGTTGACAAGCCCTTTAGTAGGATGTTTTAATGTGCACATAAAATGTCAACTCTCAGAATTAATTTGCAGAAGATTAGCCCCACGGTGATTCAATTTGATAAGAATGGGAATTGAGAAAGTCTTCAATAGATGTATTTGCGCCTGTTTGACTTATTGTTCATTTCCATAGAGATCACTGAAGTATAGATGATAAACTAGCTGAAGGGAAAGCTCTCACACCACAACCTTCTCTTACCTGACAGCCTTGTGGGTGTTTGTTTGCAGGTTACAAATGTTACAAGTATGACCTAGGATTCAGACAGGCTATCACTGTAAGCGTCCAGGTCACAAATTACAGCATCTGAATTCCAATTTTGGTCATCATAAATGTATTTGTTGTCAGATGACATAACTCAACTACAATTTCTCATGTTATAAGTAATAAGCTGGAGAGAAATTTGTCTATATAGGAAACATCATTTACCTCAGAAGAGAAGCATCACATCAAATGTTTGTTTCATTTACTTTTCTTTTCTGCTCCCCTCTGAAATTTTCAAATTCCTGTACTGTCATACTGTAAAAATATCTTAAGATGACGACTTAATACTAACACAATGTCAAAATAGGTGATTACGAATTCCAGGAATACATTGATAGAGAGTTGGCTCAGTAGCTAAAAAGATCGACTGCTTTTCCAGAAGACCTGGGTTTGCTTCCAAGTATCTACACATGGCTCACAAGCACCTGTAACTCCAGTTTCAGGAGATTTGACATTCATTGGATGCAGGCACTAAACATGACCTAAATACAGACATATATACTGGCAAAACAAGTGTACACATAAAATTAAATATTTTCAAATCAAAAGAAATTTAGAAATAATAAAACAACTTTTATCAAATACAGAAAATATCCAGTATCATCAACTTTAGAAGTGTCTTCAAACTACAAAACTTATGCAAAAATGAAGTAAAATATCTAAAGCACAAAAATATCTAAATCCACATAAATAACATTTTCTAATCAGAGTACTGTGGATTGTGTATGTTTATATGATTGTGTGTGTGTGTGTGTGTGTGTGTGTGTGTGTGTGTGTGTGTGTGTGTGTATTTGGGCTCTGTGTGTGCCTATGGAAGAACACTGATGTCAGGTATTTTCCTTTTTTGTCTCCTAATTTATTTTTGAAATAAATACTATTACCAAACACTGAATAAGATAATAAGACTTGTCATCAAGTTCCAAGGAGCTCCCTGAATCTGACCCAGAAGTGTTATTATAATGAGCCTGTGCCACACAGACCCTGTTTTTTTGTAGGAACTTTTGATCCCAACTCATGTTCTTATGCTTGGCCGCACATATTATACTGATTGAGACATTTACCCATTAACAAGGATTAAAACACAATTTTATCATAACACTTTTGATCATGAATTGGAGTTGAGCTGTAAACTTTTTTAATTTTTGCATTTAAAATATTTAGAACATAACTCAAATTCACTCCTTAGTTTTCTCATTTTGTTATCTCTCCCTATAACTTCTTATTTTTTTTCTATTTTATCTTCAAAGATGTTCAGACAACCATAGGACACTGTTCTGCTTCAATGTTTTCTACCAGCACATTCGATGATACATTGAAACTATGCATGTAACTTCATATTATGAAACAGACAAAATTTAGTTATGTTCTAATATTTTAAATGAAAAAATAAAAATTAAATGAGTTAGATCTTGAGATATAAGACCAAGACCACTTAGAACAGTTCTAAAAAATGAACTCAATAAATTGCATAGCTACCAGTTTCATGAACCTGATCCATGTAGTGATCATGCTTTTAGTTAAAAATATTTCCTAGATATATTCTCATAAAGTACAAAATCGTAAAAGGCAAAGAAACTAACAATATCTAGTTGGGTAGCCTTAAATACGTCTTCAAATAAAAACTATACTACCTTTTTTCCCTGCATCCCCCAGCTTGCCTCCTGATCCCTCCCAGTCAGCCTTCAGCCTCCTCCCTCCCTATCTCCCGATATCTTCAACAAAAAAATAAAAGGTAAAACTATTTACTAACAGTAATATATTACATAACCTTATAATTATTTTACCATTATTGTGAAGCATTTAATTAGAAGGTCTAAATAATCTCTGTGCACTAATTTCACTGTTTATAGAGATAAATTCATAATGTATACCTATTTAATAAAGCTTGTAGTAGCTTGAAAAAAAAACTATACTGCATTTCTGTCATAGTTATAAGTACTTTCTAAACTACTCATTTACGTTACATTGCACCCACAGAGGTTAAGGTTATTAGCCTCATTTCACAGACTAAGGAAGCTGTGGGAGACAGAGGTTAAACAATTTGTTCAATGTTATACAACTACTTATAAGGAAGGGTCAGGCTTTAAATCCATGTATGAACTTTTAGGTACTCCTTTGAAAGAACCTGCTTCTCTCCTCACAAAAAACTCCTGAGTTTCTCATATAAATGATCACCTGCTCAGGCTCATTACGCATTCGTTTTACATTTCAGATTTGGACAAAAATGTAGCCCTCTTTGAGTACAACATGCTTTTGACCTGACTTCCTGCATTGACTGTAAACTTCACAGTTATTTCATGGCTGATACAAATACTCATTTATATAGAGAGCACTTTTCTTCTATTTTGAAACATCTCTTTTAAAAATAGTTTTGCATTTCACATATTATCTTGTTTCTGGCCATGTAAGGTATGAAGAATAAGATTTTTAAAAGGTGGTTTATGGTACAGATTTGAGTACAAATAAAGGTTACTTTCTATACACGTTTGTTTGGTCTTTACTAAATGTTGGACAAGCATTTATATATTTTTGTCAACCTAAAAGAGCATAAGTACTCTGATTTTTAAATCTCAGGTAAACTAAGTATGAGAGCATAGTATATAATTTTTTGAGTTGATTTTAATGATGATTCCATGTAATTGGCTCTCTATTGAATGCTGTAGTAAGTATAGTGATGAATTTCATATATTTTTAATGGTAAATTTTGAACAAGTTATTGGAAATTTTTATATGTTCAGTTTTGGCAAATGAGCACATAGACCAAATAATAAAATTAATTTTAGTATTCAAAACAAAATTATGTCATTGCATGTATTTTTACATTTTAGTCAATAGATTGAATATTGAAGTGATTGCCTACTAGTTTGCTTACTTACATATGCATTTAAATATAGTTATTACTAACATTAACAAGGAGATATTATTAAATGGTGTCTTAAATTTCTGGAAAACTAATGGGATTAGATTACATATGATATCAAATATGCTTTCAAATTGAGGTCACCTGTGAGATGATTAGTCAGCTTATATTGAATATTATTAAAATCCCTTTGCTGTTTAAAAATGTCAGCTGAGCAATGACTTCCAAAACTTGACATGCCATTTTCTTATCTCCTTTTAAATGTCGGACTGAAGAGCAAGATGTACGTGGGCGAGAGGGTATTTTGAGTTGTTTTCTGATGAAAGTATTTATACATTGAAGTTAATATGGGTTTTG
Source organism: Phyllotis vaccarum (assembly GCA_033318265.1). NCBI lineage: Eukaryota > Metazoa > Chordata > Mammalia > Rodentia > Cricetidae > Phyllotis > Phyllotis vaccarum. The sequence goes on along the minus strand of JARWLC010000001.1, from coordinate 89,800,658 downwards.
GTTTCATTTATATGATAATGTAATACCCACTTTTAGTAAAACATAAAACACAAAATGTTGAAAGAGCAGGGAGATGAAAGCCTAGAGAATCAACAATGAAAGGAAGGAGAGCCTAAAGCCATGGGTCCTTTACTCTCCTTTGTCAACTTCTCAACCAGAACTAACCAGTTTAGACTAGTTGAAATAATTGCTTTTCTACACATATTTCCCTTTCGAAGATTATTGTATACCTTAGATTCAGAATCATGATTCAAAGACAGATCTTGGCAGCTGCTGGCATAAATTTACATTTCCTATTGGCAATTTTTTTTCCATGTAACATATGTGTAAGGAGATCTTACATATGACTTTCTGTGTGATGGTTTCTCAGCCAAACATTATGATAGAGATGTTGAGAAATCGATGGGGATAATAGGCAAGTAGGTTTGCAATCACAATTGACTCATCAACAGAAATTTTATGTCAGAAATACCCCTGTGTTGTGACAGGAACTTCAGGTAGTTCAAAGGGTGGAGTTTCAAAGAAGTCTGGAGGAAGGAAATCCTATCATTCTGAGACATGTGATGCTCAAAAGATTTAGAAGAGACATTGAAACATGAAAAGTCCCAAGAGTTAGTTTTGGAATAGCTGAATCTCAGTTTTCTCCCTGTAACAGGTTGTCAGACCTCTGTGGGGATAGTCTGCATGCACAGTGAATCTGAAACTAACCTCTCTGTCTATTGGGATCTAAGAAGTTGAAAATCAGCTGAAGCTCTCACTGCCGTCTTACAGGTAATGATAAGTACTGAATTCTTAGACATGTCTTTCTAAAAAGCAGATATGATAAAGGATATTTTCCTATATCTTGGATTACATATGTAATACTATTAATCTTCAGAAAACTGAAGAGGCCATAACACCATATTCTTCAAGATGTTATAAGGATCACATGAAATTATTTCTGTAGTTTGACTTTCATGTATTTAAAAAAAATGTTCAATGAATGTTTCAGTAGAAAAATAAATGTAGATGATCTTTTGAGTGAGAATGGCATTCATAGGCTTATATATTTGAATGCTTTGTCTTCAGTTGGTGGAACTTGTTTGTGAAGAGTTAGATTGTACGGTGAGCAACTGGTAGGTGCTTTAAGATTTCAAAAGCTCACTTCATTTCCAGTTGTCTCTCTCTGCCTCCTGCCTGTGGATCAGATATAATATCTTAGTGGCTGCTAAAGAAAACATCTCTTTCTGCCTCTCACTGCCATGCTCATCATCATGGTTGTGGACTCTAACCCTCAGGAATCAAGAGCCCCAGATTCAATGAGTCACCTTGGCCATGGTGTTTTGCCTCAGCAAGAAAGACATGGGAATTTAAAAATGAGAGTAGATATACAAAAGGACTTAAAATGTCTCAATTGATAAGCTAGATTTAAATATTAAATATGCATCATGTGTAATATATATGATGTAAAATTTAAAAGAAAATTTCTGAATAAAGAACAGGACAGAAAGGAGGTAAAGGGGAAAATGAAATGGTGATGAATATGAGCAAGTATATGACATGCATGTTTGAATATGCCATAATGGAACATAGCTTGGGGACAGTAATTATGAAAAAATTGCACTGATTATCATTTGCCTTCTGACTCAAACTGAAGGACTATAAGAATGAAAAGCAGTAAGAAGGAAGAAAAAATCTCTATCACTTTTTCTTTGTTTCAATGGAGTGTTGTTTAGCAGTGTGCTTCATTACAAACATCATATAGCTCTTCTAAGTTTTATTTTACTAAATCAAAACTCATTCTTCCTTAATTACTGCGCTCATTAATCATATCCCCCTTTTTCTGGATGTAAGTTAAAAGTCTTTGCTACTCTTGTAACAATATCAGGATAATAAATTTTAAACTTGTTTTTCCTATCTATTCGTACAGTTAACATTTTTTCCTGTGTCCTTTTGTTGAGCATATGTTTTATTACAAACGGTTTACAGTTAATATTCACTGTAGAAATGTTTGATATGGTTTTATTTCACCCACGAGATCATGAAAAATAGAAGGCCTGAAGATATTATTTGTCAATCACTTAAATTTTGCTGTGATTCTTACCTTGATATTAACTCTATATAGATTTTTCAAAACATGAGAAGAAAATGCCTTGTTCTTTTATTTTTAAATTATCATAAATTGTAAAAGTTTCATCTCTCACATAATTTTACTTATTCTTTCTTTGTGATAAAGACTATGGCAGTAATTTTAAATGAAAGCTTTTCAGAAATGGCCAAAAAGTGTGGTGACTATATTAAACTTCCTTGAGATAATTATTCTAAATACTGGCAAAGAGCTTAACAGAAATATTATTCAGCATCTACAAATATACACCCAAGCATCAGATAGAATTAATCTCAACAACCTAAAGAAATAAATTAAAAACAAAAATACTATTTTTTTATTCCTTTGGGGAATTTGTTAAAAATAATCATTAAAGGCTCACCATCAGCAATTTATAGACAATGCTATGTTCTGAGATGTTAACGAGCTCCATTTATAATATTATTTGGTTCACTACCTGTTACTTTTCTATTTATAATAACATGGATTGATATGGCTACCTTGTAGAATACTCTGATTACATCTTTCCTAGAAATAATTTTCTAAATACATGGAACTAGAGATAGAGCTCATTTATTTATTGTTTGATGAGAAAGCATAAAATTTTAAATTCTAGCCCCAGAACCCATGCTAAAAATACATGCAGATTAACTGCCATTAGTTTATAGTGCCTGCCAAGGTAGGCCTTGAAGACAGAAGGCTCTGTTTTTATTATCTGGTTCGGCAGCCTAGCTCAACAGTGACCACTGAGGTCCTAAGAAAAACTGTCTCAAAAAGCAAAGTGAAATACTGACCTGAAAAAGGATACCTGAGATTGTCTTTTAGCATCCATAGCCACACAAGTACATTTGTTTCTTACCACCATCCCCTACACGTGTGTTAACACATGCACTGTATTTTCTTGTAAAATATTAACTATCATGAGGATATTGCCATTTTGAGTCTATAATGTTTCACTTCATTTTGTCCCCCTCCCTATTTTTTTAACCCTCATCCATTCTCCTCTTAGTCTTCTTCTTTGCATTGGCAGTTTCTTATGCCTTTATGTTATGCACATATACATGAATTTATGTAGCTCAGTAAACTGAGATCCATAAATAAAAAAAAATATAGATTTGTTTCCTGCCCTTATTGAATTATTTTAATATAATAATTTCCATTAGTGTCCATTTCCCTAAAAAATTACATGATTTCATTTTTCTGGATAGCTGCACCAAATCCCATTATATATTAATACACCACAACTTCATTATTTGTTTCTTTGATGGAAAGTTGAGATGGTTCTATAATTTTACTATTGTGAATACTGCAATAAATATTGATGATCAAGTATCTCTGTGGTATTTTGGTTTATAGTCACTGAAGTAAATACCAAGGAATGGTAATGTTGATAATATAGTAGAACTGTTTCTAGTTTGAGGAAGAGTCATGGTGATGATGGCCATCAAGTAAGGGATAGTTTAAATTTCTAAGAGCAATATTTAAACCTTCAGTATTTCATTTTCAGCCATTCTAAAGAGGTGCTATATTCAGCTTCATTGTAAACATTTTCCCAAGTCTTACCTGACTCTAATAACACAATCAGAATTCCCATGTTTTTCCAAGCTTGTTCAGCTTTGTGATTCTCCATATATCTTCTCTGAGTGTTTCTACCCAAGAATGGTGTGTTTGTATGTTTAAGGCATCTTTGTCTTCCACCATTTGTATTAAATCAGCCATTTTTTCTTAAAACCAAACTCTGTCCCTACATTTTATCATTCCTTATCAAAAGTCACTGGCCACATTATTTACTATGTTGAAATTAATTTTATATATTTTAATTCATCTGCACAGGTATATATGTTACAATAAATCATGAAAGTCTTTTATATTTATTTTGTTGAAAGCTCTTCCTTGGTATTCTTCTAGGTAGAATTTCTTATACATCTTACATATTCTCTCAGTTTTTAGTAAACTTCTTTATATATAATGCTTAGTAGCATAAGTGTAAACACTTTTTCTATTTATAACTTATGTGTAGTAGCTAGCAAGGACTTATGCTTTTCAAGCACTTTTCTTTATTCTGATTTGTTATGAACAAATAAACTAATCTTTAGGTAGACATTTTGGCAATTTCAAAATTTAACAAATGAAAAGCCTCAGCAAGTGGTCTTCCACACTTGTTTATAAGGGGAAAGAATTACCGTATGGTTCTAACCACAACACAGTCTAATTCAAGACAATTTGTGTGCCTAACAGATTGAAGTTTTATCACAAATATGTTGGTTAGCTAATGGATTCATTTGAGTGTGATTAACTTCTGGATTCTAGCAGAACTGTTTATGTATGAAATTACGATTTGGAAAGATTCTTCTTGGCTTGTGACTCAAATAATTGGGTCTGTAGGTGGCAGATTCAATGTGCATATGGTGTGAATGGCACTTGTAAAAAGATAATTTATAGGAAATGGAAAGTATAAATTTGTGGTGACTTTGTAAGCTAGCTGGCAACATATTTTGTGACATATACAAATAAAAAGTACTATGTTTTTCATACAAGATGATGTAAAATGACTGCATTTCTCATTTATATGTTTTAAATCTTTTCATTCTATGTACCAAACCCAGGGCATCATTCATGACTGAAAATCAGTCTACCAGCTTACCACTAAAGAGCTCATAAACCTGAAGTCTTACTGTCTTTCATATCCAAAGTAAAGTAGAAGTTAAAACTTTGGTCTTATTCTCATTACTTTGCCTTTGTAATGTAAATTAACAGTGTAAATATTTATCATATTTTAGTGTTAATTTCTAAATTTATATAGTTTTTCTACAAATTGAAATATTCAACACTGAAGGGAGGAGGATTCTCATGAAAGCAGAAATAAAGAATCCATGCAAAGCTTAGAGCATAAAAGAGATATGCAAAATCAAAGATCAGATGTTAATAGGTATATTGATTTTTAACAAAGAAGCCAAAACTGTACAATGGTGAAAAAAATGCATCTTCAACAAATGGTGCTGTCATAACTGGATGACAACATGTAGAAGATTGCAAATAGATTAACATTTATGACCATGGACAAAACTCAAGTCCAAGTGGATCAAAGAACTCAACATAAATCCAGTTACGAAAATTGAACCTGATAGTAGAGAAAGTAGAAAATAGCCTTGAATGCATTGGTAGAGGAGGTCACTTTCTAAATATTTTTCTGATTTTAACATTTTTATTAACCCATTGAGAATGCCATAAATGTGTTTTATCTTATTCATTCCAACACTCCCCTTAACTCTTTCCAGTTTCAGTGACTCCTCCCTACCTTTTCACCAACTCTATGACATCGCTTTAAAATTATTTTCTAACAGCTCACTGAGTCCAATTTGTCTTTATCATGTATTCATGGGAGTAAGGCAATCCACTAAAACATGATTGAACTACCAGGAACCCTACCTTAAAGAAAACTGACTCTTCCTTCACCATCAGCTGTCTATAGCTTACTAGGTAGAGGTGGGGCTTATAGATCATTTTTCTCTCCACCTTAAATTGTTGACTGGATTGACCATTTACATGTCTTTTGCAGGAAACAAGGGATATTAACTCATGAGGGCACCAGTCCTGTCAAATCTGGAGAACAAGGTTTAATTTCTATCTTCTCCAATCTCTCTACCCTACAATATTTCTGCTCATCTTCTACGATAGGACCTGAACCTAGACAAACTGCTATAGATGCACTTTCTTGAGGCACTCAGAGTGAGTTCTACACTGATCCAGCAGCCTTTGAGCCATTAGTCTTTTTTTGTAAGTAGCCCTATACCTATGTTCTTGTAATTAACCTGATAAACTCAGTGGTTAATTAAGCTTCATTGGGCAAAATCATTTATCTGGTCAATTAATGATACAATCTATAATGAGTAAAAATTTAGTTATATCTTTCCAGAAAAAAAAAAAATCTGAGCAGGACTTGATATAACTAAAACTATAGTGCAAAAAAAGAAAAAAAAAGAAAGAAAGAAAAAAGTTGCATGGTCTTTGCAATGGGCACTGAGGCAGATCAGTTACAAATTTGATCTGTGTGTGTGTGTGTACACTATGGCATTAGAGGGGCATGCTCATGCTGACTTATATGACACACAAACATGACTGAACCATATGATACTGGTGTATCATTTAGAAGAATTTCAGGATGACTGATTTCTTATGTTTGGTATATAGTGGCATGCCTTCTTGACAATTGTGGTTCACCATTCTTACATGAGGGATATTCCTGGAAATACTAATGGACCAGTGAAAGCATTGCAATCCCTAAAATTAGCAATAGTATAGGACACTAAGTGGGCTGTGCTATCAACTGTATGGAAAAGAAGACAAGAAATTGAGGATCAGCTAGCTGTCTTTTCAGGTACAGATATAAATACAAGATAAAAAAAACAAAACTTGCCTAAGTGAAAAATTACATCAAAAAGTATATGATGCTATTCCCTGCCTTGGCTTCTTAATTGTTAAAGAGAAATCATGATATTTGGGGTCCCCTTTTTCTCTGACGTCCCGTCTGTTGGCCTCCAGTACAGAGGACAAATAGCCAGAAGTGATGGCAGAGAGCTTTAAATGGCCTGTGAGCATGTTGGAAATAGCTTTCCAGGAGATAACTTCAGTGAAACAGCTCAAATATATCTAGAGTGAGGATAGATATAAAGGATGGGACAATGGCTGTGGCATCACCTAATTTGCATTAAATAAAGCTCCTAATGTAACTCTTAGTTATCTTATGTGGAAGCATGATCCTATCATAAAAATCCTAGTGTAATGTCTAATTACCTTATGGACAGCAAGTGGAAAGTTTCCATTGGGAACTGGGTCAATGATCACACTAGACATAAATTAGGCTTTGGAGCCTATCAGCATTCTCCAGATAATGTCAGATGGAGAGTGGGAAGACCACCTGTTAGGGGAAAAGGAATCTTCCATGTTGCAGAGTTCAAAGAGTGCTGGCTGGTCATGGCAGGCTGCGAACTCTGACCAACAGGGCGTCCCAAAATAAGCAAGGCAAAAGAAAGAAGAAGGAAAAGAAAGAAATAAAGAAAGAAAGAGAGAGAGAGAAAGAGAGGGAGGGAAGGAGAGAGGGAGGGGAGGAGAGAGGGAGGGAGGGAGGGAGGGACGAAGGAAGGAAGGAAGGAAGGAAGGAAGGAAGGAAGGAAGGAAGGAAGGAAGGAAGACAGCCAGAATTTAGTTGGTTGCTTGCGTTGTCACCATGATGGGAGGAGCATGGACATACACAGGGAGGTGCTAGCAAAGTAGCTGAGTTCTACATCCTGATCTACAAGCAATGGGAAGAGAAACAATGATGCTGACTCATGAAACCTCAAATCCCACCCCACTGACAAACTTCCTCCAACCAGGCCACACCTCCTAATCCTTACAATCCCTATGGAGTCCTATGCTATGGTAAGTAAACACTTAAATAGATGAACTATAGGCCATTCTTATTTAAATCAACGCATCTTCTGGTATGTCAGGAAAAATGGGAAAGAGGGGAAATAGGAAATAGGATTAGATATCCATTTGCAGCTTTGCAGCTGGATGTAGTGGCTCATATCTTTAGTCTCAGCACTCAGGAGGCAGAGGCCAGCAGATCTCTAGGCTAGCCTGTTCTACAGAGTGAGCTCCAGCAATAGTCAGGGCTACACAGAGAAATACACACACACACACACACACACACACACACACACACAGAGAGAGAGAGAGAGAGAGAGAGAGAGAGAGAGAGAGAGAGAGAGAGATATGTTTCTGTATCTTACAATTTACTGAGGGCTCAAGGGAAGAGATTTAAATTAGATCTGTGCAAAAAAGTTCTTTCCAGGATCCAAAAATTTGACAAGCCCAGGCAAGAATTAGACAGTAAAAAAGAAAATGAATGAGATATAAGTGATAAAAGATATCATTGAGTTTATAGACTTAAAAAAAAAAAATCAGCTGCCAAATGGTGTGTCAAGATGTCCTGGAAAGCTTTAAAGCTTGAACATCAGTTCACTGAAAAAAAAAAAAAAATGTCCTATGGGTAGGCAATTTTCCATCCTCATGTTGAAGTATGTGGTATAAAACATATGAGGTCCAAGGGATTATTCTCACTCAGCCTGTGGCACTTTCAACAGCCAAGTGTGGGTAATGGCAGGCCAGGGATAGGGTGTTTTCCTGGAGCCTGCCAGAACTGGAGACCTTGCTCCAGTGCCAGGCATAGGACTACAGTATGGCCTCTGAGCCTGAAGTGTAGGCTGAGTAGCATATGTCAGCCCCACTGAGACAATCACTGTGAGGGGTAAGGACAGTTGTTTGCTTCAGAGTGACATATGAAGAAAGGATGGATAATGGAGAGCTGGATGTGGCAGCATTTCCCCCACACACTGTTGACACAACACTATTCTTCTGATGAAACAATTTTCAAGTAATGGGATCTATTCCTACAGCACTGGACCTCTTATTCTCATTTTTTTAATCTTCTCTGTTGTTCAGGATTGGCTGATATGTGCTTGGAGCATATGGAAATCAGTTTCAAAGATCCTGCTTATTCTGTGTTCAAAGAGTTCTTCATATATTCAGCTTTGAATATTGCATATTCATGTATCCATGTATCTGAGAGGACTGTAAGGATAGCTCTAAGGAAGTTTGGATGAATATACTCTGCACTATTACTGCTATCGACCTCATTTAGACATGGATATGAAACCTCTCTTGTGCATGGAGTGGTGTTACTACGGAGTTCAAATCTAGCCAAAATCCTGATAATAAATGACTGTCAGAATGGCACAGTATCCTAACACTCAGCCATAGATGTCAGAAAATAACCGAATATTTGAATCACCACTCCATACCTAGAGAACATCATGTAAGAGATAGCAGAAAGAATGTGAGACTCAGAGTAAGTGGTAGAGAATTAAAAGTCCCTGAAAGTTTTGCTTTTTCAAGGAAAAGGAAGTTCACAGCCTCTCACATTGATCCTGAAATTACACAAGCAATAAGCAAAGCTGGCAGATTAACAGAGATCTGAGAGTTGAGTCCTAGATTCAAGGATGCTCTTTTTGTTAGTTGTCACCCATCACTGGATGGGTTTTTAGTGATGCAGTTGGTTTTGAGTCTGCTATACACCTGTAAATATATCCTCACCTACATTACTGTAAGTATCCTGATTCACAGGTTCGCCAAGTCTTTGGTAGAAGCATTTATCTCTCTGCTCATCACTGGTGCCTTATCTGGCGTGAATAGGCCTTTGTGCTTGACTCTCCAGTAAAGTGTCACAATGTCTGTTCACTAACATTTCACACATAGAATGCATGCAACACCTGTATGACTTTTAGAAAGGGGTGTCACTTGAGCATTCAGAAAAATAAAAAACTGTGGGTGTTACTTGTATTCTAAGGCATTTTAAAATATATTTATTTGTGCACACACACAACACACACACAAATGCCTTCACACACATGTGCCATAGCATGTAGAAGTCACGAATTGATTAGAAATTCTCTTCTACCATGTGGGTCCTAGAGATTGAATTAAGATCACCAAGGAGAGAACAGGACCCCAAGATCCCAGCAGCCTTTATGAATGGGGTTGGCCACTCCCCCTTTAGGAGCCCAGGATCCTGGATAAGTGTCTTCAGACCTTATCAGCTGACACCTGAATCCTACCACACCTTTATCTGTTGAGGCATCTTGCCAGTCCTACTAAGGCTTTAACCCAAAATTTATCTTGATTCACAAAGAGACTTAACTCTGTATTAATATACATTGTCTTTGGGTATGCAGATATAAACTTCATTTAGAAAAAAAATATTTCTGACAATATAAAAAATTGAGAAATTCCTCTAGCAGAAAGTATCTGCTGTTTATTAAATTTGTTATCTTTAAAGTAGATATAGCTCTATAACAAAACATTGAATCTGAGCCGTTACTGAGTTGAGCTATATTTTGCCAGAAAAATGGATGTGTTGACTCTCAATGGATAAACACTTCCAATGTAACAATGTTCTTGCCCATACAACTTGTTTTCAACCATTAGAGTTTACAGCAAAATCTTTCATAACATCCAGGGTATAATATGTCAAAGAAAAATACTTAAGCTCATCTTAATATAAAAAAGACTAAATTAAATATGGGGTTTGTGTTCTTAATCTCATGACTTTAAACCTGTCAGTCACCAAAACTCCAAAATAGCTGGCAAAAATAAATTTCTAAAAGTTATTGAATTCCTAGCATGTACCAAATAGATCTTAAATTTTAGAATGCAGTAGTAAATGTAATGATTACCCAAACACTTTCCAAATTGAATATGCATATTGGTCCTTTGGATTTGACATCTCTCTTGAGATGTTCTCCAAATTATCAATAGAAGGCTCGAAACAAACTTTTTTTTTTTTCAAAAAACTACAGACCACATCTAGTATAAAGGCTAGGAACAGTATGCTGAATAACAAATATGTGTCGCCTATTGTTACAGACTTAGTTTTAATATTTTCAGAGTTGTTTTATATATTGAATGTCATCAGTACTTTGTAACCTATTTTTTTATTCCCTCTTCTGAGTATCAGTAAAAATGATAGATTCAAAAATTTGTTCTGAATTGGAAAGCTCAAGTAAAGGATAATTGAATATATTCAGTAGTAATACCACACAGTTACATGAAAATTTTAAGAAAAAATATATGCATGGCTTTTATAAAACTGTCACACTTATTTTTATTTCCAGTATTATATTAAAGGCAAAGCAAGCTTCACATTGTGAACTATAAAGAATAAAGTAAAATTTCAGTTTGTACAAATCATCAAAAACTATCACGATGGAGAAATAAGTGACAAAATGATGGAAACACAGGATCATCATAACAGCAAGATGGCTCAGTAGGTAAAGGCACTTGCCATCTGAGTTTGAGCAGGTCACATGGACGAAGTAATGTAGTATGAGGTTTCTGGCCCTGACTTTCGGGCCTAGCCTCAAGGTCTAGGCCCGCAGACCCGCAGACCTGCAGACCTGCAGTCCCACAGTCACACAGAGACACACAGATGCTTTCAATAGTTTTAGGCTGAATCGGCCAAAGGCTCAGGCATATCACTTGCTAACTCTGTACCCTTCATCTAACCCATGTCTCTTGTTCAGCCATGCGGCTCAGTACCTTTCTTTAGAGCAGCATGGTTGTCCTCGGCTTCCTCTGGCTTCTCTCTGGCATTCTGCTGCTGCTTCCTGTTCTTAGAGTTTTTAGTCTGGTAGCCCCACTCACACTTCCTGCCTGCCTTTGGCCCATCAGCGCTTTCTATTAAACCAGTGGGTGGGACAATTATTTACCATGAAACAACACAATACCCCTACAAAGTAGGGCTACAAATGCAAATATTTGCTCACATGCACAACCTTTTCATACACAAACACATACACATATATACATAGTTAAAGATAAAATAACTTATAACATCTCCAGAGGAATAACCAATATGCACATATGGAGTATGTAGACATAATTCATATGCACATATGAAAAATATGACTACAGAGGTTTGTGTGTAAGAGAAGCACAGATTCTCCAACACTCTCCTTTTAATCCAAAAACCATCAAACTAGAGATACAGTAAACAAAAATCTGCACGATTAGTGAGGTCTGTCTTATTCAGATGTTAGCACCTGACATTTATTATTATTATTTTTATTATTATTATTATATGTATTTTTTTCTATTTTTAACCAAAGCCTGTATCTATAGATGGCATGTTATGTATACTTATTATATTGCATGTATGTGACTAAAATTTTAGAGAATCTTCTGAGCTTTCTGTAACAATGTGTGATAAGATAGTATGAAAGAGTATTACAAGATGCAAAGTTAAATGTAAATATAAGGTGAAATAAAATTATTATTATTATTACAAGGTTTTTATAGATATTATTATGTTGGGATTCTTGCTAGATAATTATCTCATAGGAAAACCACAGGCAATGTTAAAAAGGTTTTAAAAAATGAATTTATGTATTAATATTGAAAGATAGGGAGATAAAGATAAACATACCCACATGCTGTGTCTTATGTGTAAAAGCTAGAAGACAGACATCTGGACCTACAGTTACAGACATTTTTGAGGTGCCTACTGTGAGTGCTGGGAACCATACTCTGATTCTCTGTAAAATAGCAAGCACTCTTAACCACTAAGCCATCTCTCTAGCTCTCTCCAGAGTCTCTTAATTATTCAGTTTTCTTATGTATCCTGTGCCTTGAAAATACATATGATGAGCATATTATTTGTGGATATATATATATATATATATATATCCACACAGTTACAAATAAAATGCTCATCATATATATATATATATATATACACACATAACTGTGAACAGGTTCTCGTGGATAGATAGATATGTAAATAGATATAACCAGGACCCATATAGATCTTGAAAGGTCTCTAATTTTAGGCCTTTTCCACATAGCAATGCTTTGTCTTCTCTGAATACTTTGAAGTGATAATCTGACAAAGAGAAAGCCTAATAGAGACAGACTAAAGATATTCCTTTTCCCATGAGGCAATTTAAATAAATTGTAAGCAGGAAATAGACAAAAAGCACACAAGATTCACTTGTCTTTGTTTCCCACATTATATCATGAGATATTCTTTTCTGCTTGCCAGGTTGTGCTATTTATGATGATAAATAGAGAGGTCATCTCTTAGTGATGCAAATGAGAATGAATAGTAATTAGAAATCATCACAGTCAATCATCTTAGACCTAAAAGAAGGACGTTTCACTCAAGTACACAAAGCTGTATGTACAGATTGTGCCCCTGGAAATAAAGTCTCTTTATCTACTCTCCGCAGTCATGATATCTGAAATCTAGAGTCCTTGAGTTAAGCACTAGGAGAAAGGAATTCGTTATTGCAAACTATGACAAGGGCCAGGGTTTAAAGTTTTTACTCCATTGCCTTTGGTGGGGAGGCAGGAAACCACTTCAAGAGAAAGACATTGCCTCAGAATTATCACTAACCACAGTTTTCTATCTCTGGGCAGTGAATGAAAGGATGTATTTATTTCCATAAACCTTAAAAAAATAACAAGATCTTATCATCTGTGTTTTAAAATCTCCTTAAGACAATACAATTATCTTACTTCTAAATGTGTATTGCTAAATGGTTAAAGATTTAAGCGCAGTTCATATGGTTGTTATGTGGTCATACTTTTATTTCTAAACCATAGTACATTTGTTGCTGAACTGCTTTCTGTCTCTCCTTCTGAATGTAAACACCATGGAAAGGGTGTTGGTTTTCTACACACTTCTGTCACTCCCCAAATAAAATTTGACACATAGTGGACCTTTAATGAATACTTGTTGGATGATTATATATTCCTTTTGGAATAGCACCATTATTTATGTTTTATTTGTGAATAGATGTGTGTATATGTATATGTGCATATATATGAGTAAATGTTATGTATCATAAGTTGAGAATTTTATTCCTTTTTACCATTACTAGAATATATAATTTTTATTGGTCTCTAAAAGTCTAAAAAATAAACAGATATGATTGTATGAGTGTTTTAAACTGAATAATGAACTTCATAAGGTATATTATGGCTTCAAGAATTAAATTTCTCCACAAATGTCAATTTTGACAACAGGTCACTGAGCAGAGGACATTTAGGAAAAAAATTGTCCTGTGCATGTCATATTTTATACATAATAGGATGCTAGAGATAGAGATAGACTTTCATTGTTCCAGATGAAGTAAATAATGTATGATAGTAACTGCTAAGAATATAGATATGGTATAAATTAATTAAAATAACTGAAATTTGAATCCCTATAGCGTTACTATTTTTTGTGTTTTATCCTTCAGAGAAACAGAATTATTAGAATATATTTTATTAAAAACAGATAAAGATAGTGTTTTCAAAGTACAAATCCTTAAGAGATTAATATTTGTGATCATTGACTTTAGATGCAGGGAAGTAGATGGAGAAGATAACTTGTGAGTCTGAAGAACTAAGAAGCGTGAGTTTTAATGATATAGGTCTCAGCCCAAGAACCTATTCCAGCAAGGATGTGTAAAAGACTAACATCTTGGTTCATGCTCAGGAATGGTAAAACTGGAATTGTACCACCAAGTCGTATACTAAGACTTCTCTTTCACCTACAACATGGCTTTTGTAATATTAAGGTATGAGTGGAGAGGTATCAGTCATATTATAGAGGGCAATATACTTTACTCATTTTATAATTCAAATAATAATTTCATCAAAAGTCACCTTTACAAGCATATAGAAATGATATTTGACTAAACTTATTGGTGGGATTGACTGAATAAAATTTAAGCATAAAATTACACATATTTTTCCCTTAGTCTATCATTCAAATTATTTTTTAGTAAGCCCACTCATTCACAAGTTTCTATTCCAATACTAGAGTGTCTGTGACTACAAAGGACCTACAATTTGGATTGAGGATATTTTTAAAACTTGAGCCTGCATTTGTCATCCTTGAAATATATCGTATTGAAAAAAATCAATTGAATTTCAATTGACTTTTGGTAAGTAAGTCTTCTATTGAAAAAAATTAGAGTGTCAAAACTCTGTTCTGTATTTTTATTAATACAGTTTCTCCGAGGTCATGTGTATTTCTTTAAGAAGAATCTTTTTTTTTTAAACTTGGTCAAATTCTGTTATTTGATCTGTTAACAAATTTTTGAAAAATAAAGCCATTCCGGTTTCCTTTTCTCCAGAATTATTAAATTAATTTGCTGGGATGCTATTTATTATTTAATTAAGACATATAATGGCACATGTTCTGAGGAAATATAATGTACCTTATATGAGAATTCACTTTAGTTTTTAATTCCTTTAATTCCAAATTAAGTATCATTTTTTTTCTTGCTTAGTTTTTAATGTGTGGTCACTTACTCTTGTGTGGTGAGTTCTGGGGGTAACAATTAATATACCTACTGAAATTTAATCTTACTTTTCAGCTAGAGAATACCATTGTCTGATTTCAGTTCTTTAAAAAAAATCAGTCTATAATTCCAGAGAAATTGAGTTCAGGGAATTGTTTTATCTAATAAACTCAGAACTGATGCTTGTGGGCTCTTGGGAAGAAACAAGTCAGGTTGGTGAAATGTCATTTTTGTCATCTGTCTTTTGCAGTTTAGAAACTTGGAATCCACCAGAAGTTTAAGAGCCAAGAGCAAGGCTGGCATGACCAGAAGGTCACCAGCATTTTAACATATGCTGAAAAAGGAGAGGATGGGCTATCCCAAAACACCTCAAGATAAGAGGGAAAAAAACAATGGTTTTAAAAGAGAACATGCCAGTTTCATATTGAAATAAGTGGAAGTATTTTACTAACTTGACTGCATCAATTTATGCCACACTTATCTGTCCTCAGAGATCTGCCCAAAATGTGGAACACCTGTTTAAATACCACATACATGTCTTATATTAACTACACAGTAAGGACTCTTAACACCTGCTTTTACTGGAACACTTAAGGTACTATTGGATTTGGAGGATTTAATGATAAATGCCAGTAACCCTATTCCCATAGAAAAATAGCACAGCAGTAATTAATTTATGTATTTGATTTGATAGTGATTCTTAGGCAGCACTACTTAGCAGTGTCAAACAAACTTTGGGTGCAATGAATCTCCCAGAAGTATCTTCAGCCATGATAACAATTAAGTGATAATTCTAATGTAGTCTAATAGTCTGGTACTATTCCAAAGGCATTGAACTTTAGATGTGGTGAAGATTAAATCATGTATTATATGATTTTAACTATACATTACTAAGTGAATACAAATGTGTTATTCAATGTTATAGGTAATGCCTCTGTGAATCCCTCAGATTTCATGATGACTCCACTATGCTGTGTTAATTTTCAAACATCAGTGGTCTCATTAAGTGATTCCTTGCATCAGCTTTTCCACTACTTTTCAAATAAAAGTTAGCCTTGCATGTTTAAAATGTGAAATTTAAAGTCATTTTAGGAGTCTTTTAAAGAGATAGTCTAGAGGCAGGACAAAGTCAATGGCCAGAAGAAACATTATAGAGCAGATGTTCACCTTAACTGAAGAAACTCCACGCAGAGCAGAGATAATTCTCATAATTTGGCATTCCTTCCCATTATTAATTTTTTTTGTTCATTTCAGGCAAGCTAACCAGAATTTCTTTTAAAAAGGAAGCATCTTTTAAACAGTAGACAATTACACTTATATCCACGATCAAGTGACTTTCTCCTTGTCTCTAGAGCAACAGAAGATTTTGGAGCCTATTGATAAAGAAAGTCTAAAATTGATGAGCATTCCTGGAACAGAATTGGAAATAACAGGTCACACTGCATCATACCTTTGAGTAGCACCTTGTATGGGTTTTGAGAGGCTTTGAGTGGTATGGTAATATATTTAATAAGAAAAAAACATTTTTATTATATGTAAATAATACAAATATTGTATATTTAATAAAAATACTGTGGTATATCAGAAGACAGAGATAACCCATAAAGACCAGGAAGTGGGATAGCTGGGCAGAGAGGGAGAAAGAAGGAATTCAGCTTCCCCTGCATTTCCCTTTGTAGCTAAGGACTGAATAGCTTGGGGTCAGAGGATTCATGGAAGCAGGCCGAGGAGACGGCTGGGTGAGAAGTGACTGTGGTTTGTTTCTCTCTCTCTCTAAATTTTAACTTTTCTCTAATATCTAGCTTCTGGTTTTTATTCTAATGAAAGATGGAATTCAGGCAATAGAGTGGCCCATATCAATGTTATCAATCTATAGTCATATATATCTTATTGTATATTTCCATACTCAAGATTTATCATGGCAATTTTTTAACTATAAAAATGTCTACAACCTCATGAATGCTTATAGGAAATTTTCCACATAAAAGTGAACTAAATTTTCAAGTAAAAACTATAGAGTAGTTGGGTGTCCAAGTGAACAGAGTAAAAGCTAAAATATATATTTCTTAGTCTTATCCATTTGAGTATAATTAGATTATCAAATTTTACCTAATGATAATTTTGAAGGCTAGATAAACTATTAACTGAAAATAGTTATAATTACAGAGGTTTTTTATTACTTGTGTCTACTTCATTTTTGATCTTAAAAGATGGGAAAATTGTATGATATTGAAGATGTAATTATAGTAATTGACTTTTCTAATAATGGAAAATTAATGAAACATATGGGCAAGTCTAAAGATAGATAAATTCTAGCCCAGAAATTAGAGTTTGGTGTGAGACCTTGTCTCCAAAAGACTGGTCCCGGTACTGGCAAAGTGAAAGTCCCAGAAAGCTTGTCACAGGCTCAGTAACTCAAGTCTACTACAGAATGGGAATATGGGCATTTCTCATTGTAACAGATAAATTTCAGAAATGTTCATGAATAAGAGCTACAAATAACAGACCTAGGCACTCTGAATATGTTACAGCTGTGTAGCTTAGTCCTCTTATGGGATACCTAACAGTGAGAACAGGGCCTGTCTCTGACTCCTGCATAGGCGTTTTGGACCTACTCCTACTGGGTCCCCTGGCCTAACCTTTAGTATATGGGGAAGTGCTTAGTCTTACTGCAACTTGATATGCCATGTTTTGTTAACATTCGATGGAGACCTGTTCTTTCCTAAACAGAAACAATGGAGAAGTATATTGGGCAGTAACCACAGAGGAAGGATGAGGCAGAGGAATGAGAGGAAAGGAGGGAGGGTAACTGTAGCCAAGATCTAAGACAGATAGATAGATAAATAATAAATAAATAAATAATAATAAATAAATAAATAAGTAAGTAAGTAAGTAAATAAATAAATAAATAAATAAATTTATTTAAAAAGAGCTACAAATAAAATTTTCAATGTAATGTTGAAACATTAGTGAAAAAGATGAAATTCTTGCACTGTTACCTCAGACTTTTCAGTTAGAAAAGTAGAATATGGAATGAATGTTAGAAATTTTAATCTCAAAAAAGAACCACACAGTGTCACCTCTATTTTGTTAGAATTACTTATATTTAGCCTTAAAACTTTCTCTGGTTAAGGGTGACTACAGTGATGAGTTACCACATACTTAACAAAAATTTCTGTGCTTCCCTTGAAACTTATGTTGCTGAAAAAAATGTTTGGGTGCAAGTGGCAGATTATGGGAAATAGAGATAAAATTACAAGTGCTGAAAAGAAAGATCTTGGAGAAAGGCAATCACAGCGTCAAGATACCAAATACCTCAACAATAAAATAATGGCATGTTACAAGCATTATTATTTTTTGTTTGTTTCTTTCAGAATCACTCCTGGAAACTTTGTCAAGAAGAAAGCATTGAGGTTGGCTACCTAAACTATTGTCAGAAGATTAACTTTAGCTGGCCCATTCATTCATTCCTTTGACTTCATAGAAATTCTAAGCTGGTCCAGATAGCTATTGGAAACAGAGATAATAACCCAATTTCCTGCTTCTCTCATGCAAACTATCTGCCAAATTATCTAGAGATCTGCTCATCTGCATTTCTATACTCTCTGCTCAGTAATTCTAAAAATAGAAAAATATTATCTAGTTAGTGACTGGGCAAACAAAAAAAGTTAGATTTCTGATTTTTGGCAATTTCAAACAGCAGGCATTAAATGTAACCTCTCTAGCTGACTTACAATGCTGGAGGTCATGTTGGAGCTTGCTACCAATCTATGTGCCAGAGTCAAGTAGGTTGCATTGGAAGATCGCTAACAATTATCAGTATTCAGTATCCAAGAATACCACATGACTGTTCTTATGAGAAGTATATTTGCGAGAAAACATGACTAGCTTTCTTCTCTGAGAGAAACATGGAGATAGATAAGAGGTAAAGATAAGATGTTTAAACAAAATCACAGTAGATTATGCACCCTTCAAGTGGCTGCATAAGAGCCTACACTTGGTTATATGGTCATTTTGGCAAAAATATGAACCTGAAATATTCATATATCTGAGTAGTCATAAATTCTATGGCATCATGTTTAGTAAGGGAGCCTTTGTAAATATAATTTAGTAAAGGATCTTTGAAATAAAATCATTACTATTTTCTCAGGATACTAATTTAATTGAGTGTCCTTGGAAAGGAGACACAGATGAAGACTAGACAGATGAAGAAAAGGTATGTCACCATGGAGACAGAGATTGGAATGACTCAGCTACAAGCCAAAGAAAGTCTGATGCCACAAAAGGCAAAGGATGGATGATTTTGTGGAGCACATTGTTCATGATAAAAGCATTTTCCTGTGTTTCTATTTTGCTTTTCTGACCTTAACTAACATATTATTTATTTATTCTACTTTGAGAGCCTTAATTAGTGATAATGTAATAAAAACTGTGAAAATGTAATACTTAAGAAAGCTTCCCAAATGGAGTATAATGGAAGATATATATGATTGCAGCATTTAAATGCTGGAGACAAGAGAACAGAGTTCTTTCTTTTTATTTTCCTTTTCTTGTACTTGGCTATGTGTTTTGTGTATCAGTATCAATATATATATATATATATATATATATAATGCATATACATATGCATTCTCTGGTGCTTGGGCACAAGTATATGTACTGGTGTACATGTTTGAGTGTATCTGCATTTTGACTAATTTCAGCAGCCTTTCTCTATTAGTTTTTACCTTTGTTAGAGCCTCTCAGTTGAACCCAGAGAGCTTACTGATATGAATAACTAGTGTAGCTAAACATCTTGCTCAAAAAAACCCTATCTCTGCTGTCCAAGTGAATGAATTATGTGTGATAGCCAGGAGGAATCCAATTCACTCCCATGATCACCCTGCATTGACAAGGATTGTGAGGATATAAACTCTACTCTTCATCCTTGTGTGTCCAGAACTATATCCACTGGGCCAGCTTAAATGCTCAAGAACTGAGATCTCAAAGCCAGGATGGTCTCCACAGGAGGACTCTGCTACACTAAAATCAAGACTACAAGGTAGTTAAGAAAAAGAATAGTTGCCTCAATGTGAAAAGTCTTGGGTTTATCTTCTAGCACTACAAAAGGAAAGCTCTTGGAAAGATACAAGAGTCAATAATTTTGACATTATTATTTGTATTAAATGCAATAATTATTTCATTAACAAATCAATTGTATGACAATCATATTTACCTTTCAGCTAGTATTCCATGTACCAAGCTCGGGTCCTGAAGAGTTCAAACCATCTTTTATTCCCTGTCCATTTTTCTTACCTATTAAAACTTGGTTTTATTTCCTCTTTGCAAACCAAATCATTGGCTGTACATATTACTCCCATATCTAATATAGGCAACTAAACTAATCCTTTCCATAGTGTGATAAATTCAGTTAATAAACTTCAGGAAAACCACTTGACTTCCTAAATAAGATCCTGACAATTTCTGGATTTCTTTGAAAATAGTCATCACATTGGAGTGGTGATTCTTCAGAACTTGTTGAGATTTCTATGTTTGGCTACAGTTCTTGTATTGCTATAATCTTGTGGATGATAGTCTTAATTATACACTGAGTATGTACACATGGAAGATTTAGTCTAGGTGAATATTGCTCAGAATAACAAAAGAAGTCAAATAAATGCAAAATACGACAAGATAAGATAGTATTACAGCTAATATATCATTCCTTGTAGATTGCTCCCCATGAGTCTTTCATCTCTGTGCATGAACTGTATTTTATGGCAATTATTTCCAAGAGACTTATAAAATAAAATACACTAATGAAGAAAAATAGAAGTTCCCTGTCATATAAAGGGTAGATTTATTTTTGGTAGGGTATAGAAAAGGCCTGTCTCTAGGAAACACTCGTATTATTGAAGCATTCATGGTCTCCAAACTGGGAGTGTTTTCACTCACTGGTCTGCACTCGCCTTCATGTGCAGGTGTTGATGAGCTGGCACTGCATTGTGTTGTTGGAACTGTAGGTCCACTACTGCTATATACAAATAAAAACTCTTTGTTTCTACTGCAGAAATCTCTTTTGTCAAACCTATAAAAACTATAGAAGTTCAGTCTTAACTTTGCAAATACAGTAGAGCTAAAGACACTCATTCTCTTTAAAGTCTTTGTCATATATAACTATATAATATATACATTATATTTTATATGGTTATATGTTAGCATATAGCAACAAAGAGAGATAAAGTTGTACTATATCATTAAAATCATTACTGGGACAAATGGTTGAAAATCATGAATGCAAGTGCTTTGAGTTGGACATTCTTTTAGTAAGTAAGTTTTCTTTGTTTTCCTACAATTCAGGGTGTATCTATAGTTTATTATATTGATCAATATTATTTTATATATTTAGTTTTAATTAATAAGTATCCCTCACCTTCTCTAATACATTTTATGTACTGTCAGATTGGGGTAGAGTTACCCATGTAGGGTTTAAAGCTTGAATGCTTGTGTATTTTGTCAAACTATTGTAAGGCAACAATTTCAAGAGTTGGGCCCTAATGACCGGCCTTTCACAAACGAGATTGGAACTCTATAAAAGGATTAGAAAGAATGAACTGAACATCTACATTTTAATTCTTTATGACAAGTGAGAGTACAGCACTTATCTCTTCTAAAGAACACAAACAAAAATAAAAATATGTTATAAGCCAAGTCTGTGGTGATTAATGAAAACAATTAATAACTTATCTTTGATGCCCATCTTATATTTCTGTTATTCATAAAGTATCATTTCACAGTCTTAAATATTCTTATAGGATCATGACTAGAGTTTATCATTAATTGGTAAATTAATTAGCACTAAAAATGTACTTGTTATGGTTTGAATATATAATACGCACCAGAGCCCTATAAATTTGAACACTTGAGCTCCAGGTGGTAGCACCGTTTGTGGAAACTTTAGAATGTAAAACTCTGTTGGACAAAGTGAGTCACTGAGGGCAAACCTTGAGATTTTACTCTCTGGCACATTTCTACTTACTGTCTACTTCCCTAAGGGTAGAAAAATGACCTGCCACATTTTCTGTTCTTACAACCATGCTTTTTACATTGTGATAAACTGTACCTTTTAAACTGTAAATCACAATAAATCTCTTATTCTTGAAGTTTAGTGAATCTTGGCTTTTTATGCAACCATGAGATAAGTAAAGAGTGACTAATGGAGATTATATCTTCTGATCAGCAGAAAATGCACTTTCAGGAATGCTAATCAGGGAAGACTTCTTAGCTGTTCTTACAGATCCAGATATTGTGACAATAAAACTTATGGGCATATTTATAATCAAGTAAGATGCCAATTTAAGCCATGTATAGTTATGTAAAGGTTAAAATAAAACATTTGTGTTGAAGAGTTTTATATCAACTTCATTCAGACTAGAGTCACTTTGGTAGAAATAATTCCCCCATCAGATTGGCTTATGAAAATCATGAGAGGCATAGTTTTATTTATTGAATGATGTGGAAGGGTTCAAACAATTATGGATGATGCCACTACTGGGCCAAAGATCTTGGTTTATATAAGAAAATTGGTTGAATGAACAATGTTCAGCAAACCAGTAAGAAATACTCACTCCTCCATGGCTTCTACTTTAATACTTGCCCCAGGTTCCTCCCTTGAGTTGCTCTCTGACCTCAGTGACAAGTAGTGCTATAGAATGAGAAGTATGAAGTAAGTCATTTCTTTCACATTTTTCATTTTGACATGGTGTTTTATCACAGTATATCATTATGTACTGTAGTGGCAAATGTATTAGTTGAATGTTGTAAAAATGTATAAAACCATGAAGTTTGAGTTTTCTGTACATTTTAATGTATATGTGTGGTGTGTGTCTGTGTACACATATGTGTGTATGCTTGTGTATCTTAATATAATTATTGGTATTCTTTATGGAAACCAAATTACCTGTTACAAACATGCTTAAGCCATCCATAGTATGTGGGAACAGACTACAATTGATATTTATTGTTTTATATTTCTCAGCATGACTTTATAGCCTGGCAAATGTTATATATAAATCAGTTGAGATGATATTTTCAGAACATGCTGGAGACTGCAATTAACTTTTATATTTTACATTATAAATCATTACAATTATGCTGGCTTAAAATACATAAGATTGTTATGTTATATATAATTGTGGAGGTCAGAGAGTTCCTAACCAAGTATCTCCAAACTGAAATAAAAATGTTCATATGTCAAAATTGATTTCTGGAGACTATAAATAAATCCATGTCTTCACACTCTTAAAGTATTAGTTAAAATCTTCCTTGTGGGTGTGAAATGTGGTGTGAGCTGCGGCTTGTCCCTCTTTCCTAGTGTTTCTTCGTAACTTTGGGCTTTGGCTTGTCTTTGTCTTGAAACTCAGTATAGTGACTTGGGTGCTTTCCACGTCCCATCTTCTTTGCTTTCCTCTCTCTCCATCTCCCCAACCAGCTAGGAGAGCTTCTTCCTTATAGGGACAGACACATCCGAGCCAATCCAGAACATTCCCAGGTGTCTTGATTTGCTGTAAGTTGTTATCATAGAAGCTTATATTAGGGCTCCATTCCTGCATGAAGCCATGTCAGGAGGTGGAACCTGACATCGGGGGTGGGCTGTGGAGAGTCAGAATGCCATAGATGGGTGAATGCTAGTCTCTGACTTGACTTTCTTAATATATAATCTCTCTTTTACACTTGTTTTCTTGCCAATTCAGTTTCTACCATATGATTTTCCTGAAAAAACAACTACTACCTTGTCTTAGTAAGGTTTCTACTGCTGTGGTGAAATGCAATAACCAAGTAAACTTGGAAAGACAAGGGTTTATTTCTCTTACACTTCTAACGTCACCATTCATCATGGAAGGAAGTCATGACAAACTCATGACAGTGAGGAAGCAGGAGCTGATGCAGAGGATATGGCCTAGTGCTGCTTACTAGCTTGCTCCTCATATCTTACTTATGGAAGGCAGGACTACCAGCCAAAGGTTGGCCACACGTGCAATGGACAAACACACCCCCCCATCATTCACCAATTAAGATAATGACCTATAGACTTGCCCACAGGCCCAACTTGTGCAGGCATTTTCTCAATTGAGATTCCCTCCTCTCAAATGTCTTTAACCTGTATCAAGTTAACATAAAGCTACCCATCACACACATGCTTTGGGACAGCCAGAAGAATGAAATAAGATAAACCTTCCTATATAAATTACTCATTTTCATTGTTCTGATACGGCAACAGAAAATAGGACATCTATCATAATCTACACCTCAGAGCCCTAATTACATTTGCATTTATTATTCATTCATTCAATTTTTTATATCTAATATATTTGTAAGTCCCAATTAAGATACAAACAAAAATGAGGAAGTATGTTATTGTGCATGTGATAGGACCACAAAAATATTATTTGATAACTTACTGTTTATTAGAAACAGAAAATATAAAGTTTGTGTAGAAACAATACTAATAAAATACATTAAATACTCATATATTAAAAACTATTTTGTCAATATTTAGTGCTATTAGCATTTTATAATGCTTGAGAAAAGTCAATGTAAATAAGAGGCAACCTTACCACGTTCTTTTATTTCAATATATTATGCATAATCACTATTGAAATCTTACTTGGGTCATAAAATTTACCAGAACACTCAACTGAAATTAAAAATAAAAATATTTATTAGTTCAATTTATTAAATTCACAAGTATTATTTAAGTACTTGAGAAGATTTATTAGAGTACTTAAGAAAACAGCCAAATGCATTAACTATGCAAACGCAGTTTAAAACTTTGGCAAATTTATCTAAGTTTGTGTATTACAGCAAATATTAATCAAAAACATTTAAAATGATTATAAAATGTGCATGTTTGGTAAATAAAAAAGGGAAATTCATATGGTTAAACAAACATTTGTGAAAATATAGTTTTAAGCTTAATATAAATTAATAAAATAAGTTTATTCTTAAGTAAAAAGAAATAAAATATCTAAGCAGTATATATTTTATATTAATAGACTGAATATATTCAGATATTACTAGCAAGCTAATATAAATATATGTTTTCCTAATTTTGTAAAAATATAATTACTTACTTATGATATTGCTTGTGTGGTAGTATACATGTATAGGAGAGTTATTGCACATCACACAGTATGTATATGGAGTTCTGAGTACAACTTGTATACTTAGTTCTTTTCTCAAACATGTGAATCCCTAAGAACAAACTAAGGGTTCATAACATGTACCTTTTCCTACTGTAACATCTAAGCAGCTCCCAAATGTCATGTTCTATTTGGTTTTCAATAAACACGTGCCCAGCAAGGAAGAACAAGAAATAATAACTTACTTGGCAATGCATGCAAAATGATGAGTGTTCCGGACTGGCAAAAGAGTTTCTATGAAGAAAGTAAAATGTAAATGCTTGAAAGAGCTCTGGTTTGGAGATTGGTTAATTCAATTAATCTACTGTTGTAGAAACTGTGATTAAAAAAAAAAATATGTTTTTTTATGGAATCTGCATGTCCCCATTGTCTAGACTGGTTGACAAAAGAGCATCTTGGCTTCACCGATCTTGCATTCCTGGCCTTTGTGTTATAGCTGTGTACCATGGCATTCAGCTTTCCTTTAGAATTAACTACAGTGTAATGCAGTAAAAACACTGCGCTCATGTAATAAACTCTAACTTAGATTTTTCTTCTGTATATTTTCTTGTCTATTTCATGTATTTATAAATTCAGTGTTGCTAACTTTTACTAATTTTTTTTTCATAAAAATAATACTCATCACCAACCTATTTTATTTAGCAAATTGATCATAAAATTATAACAGTAGTAAACACGAATACTTAAAATTTAAAAATGAATATAACATACATTTGAATTTCCAAAGGATCAAAATCACCAGAGAGGAAGAACTCTTTTACAAAAGGAAACAGGCTAAAGTGTAATCAAAAGTTGTCATGACCTACATAGAAAGAAAGAAGCCTAGTTAGCAGGAGGCACATAAATGTCAGATCTCTAAGAATTCACGTATATATTATTATTCATATGAGATATACATGAAATTGAAATAAAAGTCTTAATATTTTTTTCTTTGTATCATCCTGAGTCCCTATGTCAGTTTTCTTTGAAAAAGATATTCTAAACAGGTACTCTCCTTGATAGAATGTAACATATTCTATCAAGAGAGGAGAAGCTGAGTGAATCATCCATTCTACAAGGCTAAAATCATGCCTGGAACTTCTAAAGAACTACTGAAGCTAACAGCATGTGCTCACAGCAACAGAGCCATTTGAAGACCAAGTGTCATGTCAGACTCTCACATGTTATTAAAATCGTGTATCTCCAATAATCAGAAGTGGGAGCCCAAGAAGATCAGTTGGTAGAGTGCTTGCTCAGGACGAATGAGTTGTGGGCTTGGCCCATGCCAGTAACCTCAGCATTTGGGCAAACAAGACAACCTTGAGTATGTATTGAGTTAAAGACTATCCATGTGTATCATGCTCAAGAAAAATACAGAAAAAAAGAAAGAAAGAAAGAAGGAAAAAAGGAAGAAGGGAAGGAAGAAATAAAGGGAAGAGAAAGATGAGGGAGGGAGGAAAATGGAAGGAAAGAAACAGAAATACAGAAATTTGAAATTCAGATATTTGATATTTACTAATGAATTCAATAATATCCACTTAGTTCTTTTTTAAAAATGTTTACTGCTTTAGATTAAAATACAGTTAATCAATTTCTCACTTTCCTTTCTATCTGACCTCTCCCATGTTCCCCTCATTGTTCACAAATTAATGGCTCCTTTTAACATTTTTCTGTGTGTATGTATATATAATTATTTCTTATATTGATATATCTGGATAAAATTAATTTGTCTTAACTTCCTCCCAGAATGTCATCTGCAACACGTACCGGCTTTTACCAATTTCCCGTGACTTAAGTGAGAAACAAAACCCTTAGCTGTCTCCTTGGATTCAAGGGGGCTATACGTGTGGACTAAAAAAGTGTAAACTGGCAGAAATGGCCCTCAAAAAAAATATCTATGTAAACGAAGTTCTACCTTCTGATTTATTTTTAGTATAGATTGAAATCTTACTTTTTTGTATATTAATCATTCTCAGAGTTTTGTTTCCCATACATCTTTCATGAGTTAATAGCACTACTAAAATCAAACAGCCATCAAACTGGAGTATAAATAAAAGATCAATGGGAAAAGGAGAAGGAGAAATAGAAACACTTAAAGAACAAGCATAGACTACTTCATGTTAGATAAAGATTTTGTATTAGACCCGGGGTTATCAACACTGTGTCTTTCTTTCCTAACCTGTCTTCCATGCTTCCTTCTCTGCCTGTCTCCTTCCTTTTTCTCCTCATTAGAAGGAAATTACAACTTCTCATGCTGTCTAGCTGAAGTTTTCTCATGGTTTATACATAGAAGGACTATTCAATTTCATTGGGGCTTGCTTGGTTATACATCTACAGTTTTCAGCATCTGTGTCCCTCGGGAAACTTCCTTTTCAACTAATGTCTCTTCAGACAATCTTTAAAATGTTAGATATATCATTCACTTCACACATAACTGCAAGCATTCTACACTGATTACGCAAAGTCAAGTTTATATCCAGAAACAGTCGGCTGCTGTGTATTAATTAGTATGTTGCAGTCTGTACACTAAACTGAAAATGTTTGTGAAAAGAGCATTTTCGGTAAGCAACTGGGATATTTCTTGGTAACATTTTGTTGAGTTTTAATTGTATGCATGTCTCTGCACATAGCACAGCAACACCATAATATTTTGAATATCTTCTATTATTCAGAACAAAGAAAGCACATTACTTTGTGATAATGCCACACAGATAACTTTTATACACTCCCACAGAGTGTTGATCTACAATTAAATGTCATGGAAGCTCTTGCCTGGGAATACTGCAGATTGCCAAGTGGCCCCCACTCACCAAAATGACAGCTGTTTTTTTTCATAAGAAATGCAAACAGTCCAATCTCATAAACTCAAGGGGGGGGGACACCTTTATATAAAGATTGCCTCCTATTTTCCTTCCAAATAATAGCTATTTCTCATCCTCTCCTCCTATAGCTTCAGCGTAATTTATATGCAAATAGATGTATTATAAACCCCGATTCCCACTCAGATGAAGCTTACAGAAGACTTTAAATGTACTTTTGGCTTGCTGACAACAAACATGTAGGAAAGAAAGGCTGGAACTCACAAAAGCTTCCTTACAATAGCTGAATTGGTTTAAAAGGCCTCCGAACTAATCAGACAGAACTAGCAAGAAGGAGGGATCAGGATGAGTGAGCACTGTGCAGTGTTAGGAATGTCATGGTGGTTGTCTTCCCCTCAGACCTGCCATCCTTGCTCAGCTAATTAGGAGACCTTTACCCAAACTAGTGTTAATTTGCTACTTAACCCACATGGGAAATTTTCACAGCTAGGATTCACACATGTTAAAATATGGAGATATTTAGTTTGAAACAAAAGGAAATTAGAAAGATACGAGATGATGGAGAGATGAATTCCTTTCGATTATGTTTTATGAAACAATGCACCTTATACTCATTGATCTTTCGAATAAGACACCTTCCTGTGCAGTATGTCAAATGCTGATCATTTGACATGTAATGTGAGTCATGTGGCTGATTAAACCCATTTTCTATTCTAAGCCTGGAGCTTAATTATATCAAAAATGCCCATGTACCTCAGACTGCTTAGACTTGATTGACAGGGACAGCACTTACTGTCAGGTTCCGTTTAAGCCTGGCCCCTCCATGCCTTGCAGCCTTCATGTATCAAGCTATGTGTTTTATCCTGTCTCTTGGAATGAAATTCTTTTAAAAAAAATAATGGTCAAGAATGCTTTACTGGTTTACATATGTTTTTGAAAGCTAGCAGTAATGGCATTGCTCAGGAAAAGAAAAATGATCTTTGATTATTACAATTTTAATGTAGTAGCAACATTTTGCATCACACATTGTGTTTATTTTTTTCTTTTTAAAAAGCAAAACTCATAGTCTTAGGGAACACTAGCGTATCAAGCAGTTCTAGAAATCAGCTAAAATCAATTCAAATGTTTGTAAGATTTGCAAAACATGTATAAGTATTTTGGGGACTAGAGAGATATCTCAGCCACTAGTATCACTTTCTAGTTTTCCAGAATATCTGCTTTCAGTTCATAAAACTCTCCCAGACATCCACAAATGTGAATAATTCCATCTAGAGGAGAATCTGACGCCCTCTTCTAAACTTCTTGTATACCTGTATACACTTGGAGTACACTCACGAATATGAATACAAATATACTTAAGTAAAAATAATAAATGTCTTTTGCCACCTTAAAAATACACTTATTCTTTGAAAGTATTAAAGGCAATAATCAGTGAGAATAGGCATTTGCCACCAAGCATAATAACCTTGGTTGGATTCCAGGTCCCACAAGAGAAAGAGAACCCTGCTCTTACAGATTATCCTTTGACCTCCACAGGCATCCTGTGTAAAGAATAGACCCCTACACCGACAAAACACACAAATTCATTTTAATTTTAATACTCAAGTAAAACTTTTGCTGTTTTAATTTCCTAAGCAGAAACAAATTCTAAACAAAAATAATTTAAATACAAAAATATTTAAAAATAATTTATGATAACAACATTTGCAGTTTATACTAATAAAAATATTTAAAAATAATTTATGATAACAACATTTGCAGTTTATACTAATAAAAATATTTAAAAATAATTTATGATAACATTTGCAGTTTATACTAATAAAAATATTTAAAAATAATTTATGATAACAACATTTGCAGTTTATACTAATAAAATAGAGACAATTGTATATTTCTCATTTATTATATTGCAGACATTGTTCTAATCACTTTAGTCATAAAAATCAACTAATACAACTACCATGTGAAGTAGTAGACTTTCTATGGTCAATCTTATGTATTAAGAAATAACACCTCAGAAATTTTAACTAACTTTCCCAAAGTCATGTATAAGTAGGTGTTTGAAATTCATTTCCAGTGGCCAGGCTCTGAACTGGGTCTGATGTTAGAATATCAGACACAGTTTGTAATTATCATGATCATTCCTCTGTTGGTTCATTATATCTCCAAAGATGGTGGAGTCCATGTCTTAGCAATTTCCAAAATTATTTCTACAATCCCTGCTCTCAACATAGACCATACCCGTAGTACAAACAGCATGAAGTTAATATAAGCGTCGGAGTCATTTCTGGGGGCCTGAGCAGCTGCTCTGGGCTGTAGATCTGTGGGTCTGTCTGGACCTCTGGCCGCCTGGGGCCAGAAAACCTTACTGCTACAGGAGAAATTTGGGATTTGGGCTGTATACTCTCTCAACAGAACTAAGGAACTGAGTATACATCAGGATGGGACACATTTATATGAGTAAAAGATTTAATAAAATAACTTTGAAAGCCTGGAAAAGCTAGAGAGAAACTGTACGGGAGAGGGACAGCAGGTTAATATTGCTTCTGACTCTTGTAAGACACAGGCAGCGCTCAGAGGACGACAAAGAACTGCAGTACAAAATTATCTGACAGAAGGTCAGTTTTCTGGAGAAAGGTAACAGATAGGAGAATTTGCAGAGAGAATTGGGGAGGGTCTTTGTGTTGGTCTGTTTTCTGATACTGAAACTGAATTCCTGAATTAGTGTTTAAAAGAGGCAAAGCTTTTTTGCCTCAGCATTTGGGAGGTTTTGGCCTATGTCAGTTAGCCATATTGCACTGAGGCTTTGTTCTAAGTGATTTTTACTCCCAGAAAAACATCAGGCTCATCAACCAAAAACCACAAGTGGTTAAAGAATTTATTTGGTGTTTTTTTTTTTCTTTTTTCTTTTCTTCTTCTTTTCTTTCTATCTTTTTCAATTTTGTTTTTCCTGAATCAGGTTTTCTCTGTATTGCTTTGGCTATTCTGGAACACATTCTGTAGACAAAGCTGGCCTCAAAATCACAGAAATTTGCCTGCTTCTGCTTCTGCTTCCTGAGTTCTGAGATTAAAGGCATGTGTCGCCACTGCCTAGTGAAAGTGTTTATCTGGATTACACTTTCACTGCACATCACAGTCCATCACTGAAAGTAGTGAGAGAGAGCAGCAGGAGGAACTGAAGAAGGATCCTATAGGCAGACAAGAAAGCGAAGACTCTGGAAGAACACTGCCTTCTGGCTTGTGCCCAGCCTCACATTAATTACCTTTGTATCTGCCCCATGGCCACTTTCCTGTAGATTATACCAACCACAGTAGGATGGATGGATCACCTATATCAATCAGCAATTAAGACAGTGCTCCATAGGTATGTCCATAGGTCAACCTCATAGAGCTATTCTTCAGTAATCTTCCGTCTGATCAGGTATATTAAACTGACAATCAAGATTAGCCATCAAAAGCCTGCAGAAAGGCAGAAAATGTGTTATATCAGGAGGACATAATAAAAGAAGACTGGTGAAGTGTTCATCTAATTATTCTTTATAAATTAAATTTTGGAAGTCAGACATTGGGATAAAAAGCTCAAAGACCAGAGAAGCAGGGGAGCGGCCAGCGCTCTCCTCCTAACCTTCCTCTCCCTTCCTCCAAAAAGGGCTGAGATCGTCTCAGCCCCGCCTTACTACTTCCTGTCTCTTACCTGTCCATAGTCCTCCAAACTCTAAGGTTAATCTTGGTCAGCTAGTGGGTAGCACTGTCATCTGATTCGAATCAAGCTTTATTTGTCAGAGCACAGTGACAAATAAAGTGGTAAGTCTCAATACCCTTTAGTGTACACCACTAAAGACCAGAATGCTTTCAACTACATAAAGTTCTATGAATTTCTAACAGCTCCATATGCTTGCAACTAAATTTTTGAAACAATGGTTCTTGGGGGGACATTGTAGGTAACAACGACAACTTCTAAATTCCTGAGAATGTGGAAAATGATCCACGAGTCGCCCTTTGTGTGATTTACATGATTAGGAAAAGCAGTCTTAAAAATAAATAATTCACTTAAAAAATGTTATCTCCATCAATGTATCTGCCTGCTCCTCCTCCCCTCCCTGCTCCCAATCCCTCCCAGCCATCCCTCAGCCTCAGCACCTTCCCATCCCCTCCCCCAAAAGGGCAAGAAGTCCCAAGGTGGGCCAGCCCAGAATCATTCCAGGCAAGACCAATTCACTCATCCCAAAGTCATTACTGGGCTGGGTGTTCCTCTACAGGGAATGGGCTCCAAGGTGCCAGCACATGCACAGGAACACAGTCTGATCCCACCCTTCATGGCCTCACACACTCATGCCAGTCGAAAGCCACCCACCCCTGGAAGGCCCAGCTCCTAAGGATCTCCAGTGGCAATTCCCTATTCAGTGAGTTCAGCAGAATTCCAGCCAGCCATCACCATGGGAACCTTCCTCTTAATCCCTATCCCCCTGCTCATACAGACTCTCTTCCCCTGCTTTCAGCTGGACCAGGAGCTCTGCCCAGGGCTCAGCCATGGATCTCCACTTCCACCTCCATTCCCAGTTGGATGTAGGTTCTGTGATGACAGCTAGGGTGTTTACTCATTTGATTATAGGGGAAGTCCCATTTAAGCACCCCCTTCACCTTTGTTTGGAGATTTGGCCAGGGATATTAGGCGAGTTCCTGGACCTTTCCCTAACACCCAGTCTCTTTCTAACCCCACATTGGCTTCCTCTATCGAGATACCCATCTCTTTCTGTCTATTTACTCCTCGCACTCAACCATCTCCTTTCAAGATTTGTTCTTAACTCTTCATGGTTATAACCCGTTGTGACCACAATTTGCTAAGGTGATCTTCTCTATTTTCTCTTCTTATGGGAATCTCTGGATGTCTCTATTAAATTCCTTCTAATCCCAAACTGTTCAGGGGTTGTGGTTTGCAGCTTGGATATTCTTTGTTTTTTTATCTAAAATCCACTTACGTGTGAGTACATCCTATGTCTCTCTTTCTGGGCTTGCGACACTTTACTCAGGAGGATATTCTCTAATTTTAAGAAAGAATGGATTCAACTTTCCAGAATGCAGAATGAATAACCAGAGCAACTCAGTGCATGTGGTTAATAGCTTTTATTCCTAGAGTCATTCTTATTAACATTTTGCTATATATATTTACATCTTGTTTTTCATTGCTAACTCAGTTCCAATTTTTATGTAAATAGTGGCTGACCTCTGGTGCTCAATGTGTTATAAAAATGCACACTTGAAAGCGTGTGTATTCACTAATTAGAATCACTTCAGGTTTTACAGGAGCAGTACCAACAGCATTCTGGATGTTCTCTCACTTCATTCTGTTGCTTTAAGTATAGTTCTACTTTTTGTTTAATGGGTCTCTGTCCATGTTTTAAGTAATATGAAAGATGGCAAATAATTTAATGAAATTTTATTGAAATGAAATTATGATTCAGAGCTCAGTAAATCTAATTTAAATTGGAAAAGTGACATTTTGTGACTGATGATTATTTGTAAAACTAAAGACATTTTTGATATGAAATAATAAGCAATATTTATAAATGGTATTATCACTATTTAATTTCATAAAGTTGTCTTACAGAAGTTTTCTCTGCAAATTGATTATTTTATTGATTACTGTTTGTATATTTGGAAACCCCATGCTTATTACTTTTGAACATTTTGTAGAAAGACTGAGTATTAATTTGTTCTTCTGTATTTTTGTTATTTATTATTTATTTATCTTATTATTGATAATTTGGGTAGTAACTTTAGCTTTGTTAGAGTGATTTTAATAAGTACTGAGATTCTTTTAAGGTTTGCTTTGCTCTTTTTGAATAATGTCTTAACTTTAATAAAGAAAAGGGAAAGGAAGAAAGGAGAAAAAACAGGAAAAAGAGAAATAAAGAAAGAAAGAAACAAGGAAACAAAGTAAGAAAAAAAGAAAGAAAGAAACCGCAGGTTGGTCTTGAATTTATGAAAATTCTCTCCTGTCTCATTCTCTCTGGTTCTGGATTTAGAGGTACGAGGCACCATTCCTGGATTATATAGGAGCTTGTTATAGATATGATAAATTATATTTTCTAGAATAAATAACACAATAAATACTAAGAGATATCTCCCAATAAATTCTAGATCATATACGGTAGTTAACATTTTAAAAACTATAAAATAATGTGCTTTTTGATAAAAAATATACTATATTTTATGGCATTAACAAACATATATTATAATTTTTTAAGAAAACATACCCCCAAAATAGCCAACCAAAGATAACTCTTTAAATTTTCTTTATAATTTCCTGCAATTTCACCTACATATGATTTAAGCAAATTTGCATGCCCCCAAATGGAACCAAACAAACACAAAATATTGTAATAGGATTACTCTAGATGAATATAGTCAATGGCCATACTGTGTGAGCAGGTCATGGTGACAATTGCATATGTTCATGAGAATTTTGAACTTACCGTTACCTTTATTATGAATACATGATTGTGTTTTATTACCATTTTAATGTCACAAATAATACTGTGAAAAATGTTTTTGTACATCTTTGTACTTAATCTCCAATTACTTTCTTTGCATAAATCATTAGAGGTAAAGTTATTAGGCCAAAATATATGCATATTTTTAATTTTCATGCATATTGCCTTTCAGAAAGGTCAGAAAGATTTCTGCCCTGGGCAATAGAATATTATAAGGCATATTTTCGTATGTCCTCACTAATTAATAGGGGATAGCATGCCAATAAGAAGAAATAATGTTACTGTTTAGATTGCTTTTTAAAAAAATTACTGACATTTCCTGTCAACTTTTCATGCATGTTATAGCTTATAGTAACTGAAACTTACATTTATTTTCTATACATGTAGAATATTTATATCAGTATATATTAATTACAATAATGGGTTTACTATAACAGCTTTAAAGACGTATACAATGCATTTTACCCCTGAAACCCCTTATCATCTCCTATTGGTCATCTTTCTCTTCATAAGTAGTTTCCCATTCATTTTTTTGCGTTCATTTCCTTAGTTACTTATTTAATTAGCTAGTTAATTTGTGACAGAGAGTTTAGGACAGTTGTTTACATAGCATGGATGATTTTATAGCAGCTATACCATCTAATAAAATGACTCTCTTTCCCCAGTAGCATCACATGTCCATTGTTCCTTGGGAAGAGTGAGGCCTCATGAGACCCTCCTCTGCCAGTGAAGGAATATTTATGGTCCCATTCTTGGTTAAGCCTTATGCAGGTAATCAAACAGCTACTGAGTTTATCTCTGTAAGAGCACTGTCACAAACAGAAGAGAGCCGCTTACAACCACCTCTCTCCATCCCTTGCTTTTTAAGTTCTTCCTGCCCCTCTTACATTATGTTGCCCAAGCTTTGGGATATGTAAGGTTTTGATGCTACTTCAAGGATAATAATTCAAACCTCATTTTCTCTCAGCATTTTGACCAGTTATGTGCATTTTCTGTAATAGTCACCAACTAACAAAGAAATATTTGTCTGCCAAAGCTGAGAATTCCACTAGCAGAATATGACAGGACTTATTTCCACATGACCTTGAACACGCAATATTGCACCAGAATGTAACAAAATCACTTAAATAATCTTATTGTACTTATGCTAATTTTAAACTGATATAACCTGAAACAAAAATAAGGAATCTCTTGTCCTTGGCATCTATACCATTTTGTAGAAGCATTTTTAATGATCACCATTACTTTATATTTATTTGTGAACAACATTGAAAATAAAAAAAAATTAATTTCAAGATAGTTAGGAGACAGAATTTTTATAATTTAGTTTTATTATCTTTAATCACATTTATTTTTGCTGGACATTTATATAAGAGTATATGTGCCCAGGAAGACCAGAAGAGAGGCCTGGATCCTATAGAGCTAGAGTTATAGCAATTGGCAAACATCAGACAGGGTACATAGAATCAAACTCAGGCTCTCTGCAAGAGCAGTACATGTTCTTGGGTCATCTCTCCAGCTACAAGTGAGGATTTTCAAAGGTCTCAATAATTATTAAATGTCAAAAGGATATGCTAATTAGCATATTGTCATTACACGTTGTATATATGCACTGTAATAGTTACATGGCATTTCAAAAATGTGGCACTCAATTCATTTAAAAACTGGAATGAAACTTTTTGACTAAGTAAATAAGACTAATAATCTAGAAGTGTAGTTTCACTTCCTCAATATTGAACTATAATTTTAAAATATATCAGAGAATTATTGAAGTTTATGCAGAATTTTTTGTAAGTGATGTGCTAAAATGACCTGTGTGTCATAGAAGAAAAATCAAACTAACTTATCAACAAATTTGTACCTGCAAAAGGAGGAAGAAACCAACTAAGAAAAAGTCCTGTGAAACAAGAACTAAAATGAAGCAGAGATCTTATGTGGTGGGATTCAGGTGTCAGTGGATAAGTTCCGAAGATGCTTTTCCAGGGTCCAGGGCTCCTGAAGGGGAAGTGGTCAACCCTATTCCTTCAACTATGCTAGCGCAGGGGTTCTCAGATTTCCTACTGTTACCCTCTAGTTTCTCGTGTTCGGCTGACCATGGAATAATTTTATTGCTACTTCATACGTGGGTAACTTTGCTACTGACGTGGATCATAATGTAAATATCTGGTACATGAATACAAAAGGGTTTGCTACCCACAGGCTGAGAACCCCTGTGATCTTGTACAAAGACAATAGACTGGCACCCAGGATGAGGCAAGTAAAAAGATTATGGGGTGATTATAAAATGAAGTAATGAAGGAGTTTAGGCAGTTTTCCCCTTGATGACCTCTTCATATATACCAAAAAAGAAGCTGCATGCATGGATTCATATAATTGCAATATAAAGCAACAGCCAACTTCTAGTGAGCTATAAATATACATAAGAGCCAAAACCTATATAATGTAGTCTTTGATTAATAAATCATTTATATAGGTGATAATTATTTCTAATTACTGACTCAATATGAAAAAATATAATTGTATGAGGTGACAAAAAATCTGAATGTTTGACTGAATGTGGTACAGTTCTTCACATCACGACAAAGTATGATTGTAAATGTATGCTAATAGTGAGTAAAGCGAGGGCGGAAAAAAAATGTAGGAGCCAAAGGATAGGGAGATGAGATGCTCAGCAACTTGGCACCTTCTTAGCATGGTACACTCATGATCTCACTGTAGCTTCAGTTCTCTGCATAGAACCTGCACAAGATGGGGATCCTCAACATTTCATCATATTTGGAAAGAGGCACAAGCCTAACAGCTCACCACACAGAAGGTAATAATAGAAGGAAACATACAATGGGAGCAGCTGCCTGTGAAAATGATTTGCAAGACAACAGACCAGAGGTCCACTCTGTTCTTACAATCCTCTTTTCGGCATTTTTAAAAGTCTACATGCCTGTTTTAATTTGATACAAATCATTTAAAAATGTTTAGTGAAGAAAAAAAAATTAAACATGATCTTAATGCATAACATCTTAAGCTGTCTGTTGTTCAAACATTGTAGCCTGTCAGTGTGGATAAGAGGTAGGCCCCCTAATCACAAACTCAGTAGTAGAGAACTATTGTAATGTTAATATGTGCATTTGTAAGAAAATCTGTTTCTTCCAAGTGAACACTGGTTAACATGTCAAACTGGTAAAATTGACATATTTTTATTTTGTTTCATTTTAACAAAATATTTATTTTTTTAGATTGTGTGTGTATGTGTTTCTGTACCTATCTATCTGTATGTATACTAACTGCTAACAGGGGCCAGCAGAGACTGGAAGAAAGCATCAGATATTTCAGAACTGAGGTTGGAGAATTTTGTGAGCTACTGTGTGTGGGAATTAACTTGGGCCCTCTGCAAGAGAATCAAGTATCCTTAATTACTAACTCATCTCTTTATCCATCTGGCCTTTCTTTCTTTAAGTCCACATTCCATTAACTATCAGTTTGTTATTTCATATTTCATATTTACTGAAGGCAGTTTAAAATGTCATATGATTTATGCTTCTAGAAAACCTAATTATTGAAAAGATGCCACTGTTTCACATTGGTAGCCAGCACCCATGTCACCTCACCAGATTGGCTTTTACCACCAAAAGCTATAATTCCCCTTTTCCTAGACTTCTGCTCTTGTTTTTAAGCTGAATTGAGCAAAGTAAAGGGAACATTTGTGTGAGTAAAGCCTCTCAGAACAGCCTTTCAGAACATCAATTCCTTACAACACTGTACATCAAACAAAGAATTATGTTCAGAAAGAAGAAAAAAAAAGTGTGATTTAAGCTGTTTCTGTGGAAAAGTAAAAAGGAAACCATCTCATTTTTCCAAGTATATGCTGCATTTAAGCATGTTATTAAAAATTAAAAAATAAAAACAAATATGCCAGGCATAGTGCTGCATGACTTTAACCCTAGCACTCAGAAGTTGGAGACAGAAGGATCTCTCTGAGTTCAAGGCCCGCCTGGTCTACATAGAAAGTTCCAGAACAACCAAAACCATAGTGACTCTATGTCAAAACAAACAAACAAAAAACTAAACAAACATAAAAATCAATAATCTTATGGAAAAACGTTGTATCATATTTCCCAATGATATAAAAAATACATCAGATTAATGACATTCTCAATAAAAATAGAGGAAGAAAAAGACTCTAAATGTTTTATAAACTACAGTAAAGCTCTGTGGGTATTAGCTGGATATTGAGACATGAAACATTTTTAATTAACACAACTATATTTGTGCAAACTTTATATTCTTAAATAATTACACAGAAAAATGAAGGCCAAATTAAAGTAAATTGCAAAGTAAATTAAAATTTGGTCGAACTAAGAGTCAGTGCATTAAGAACTCAGAACACTTGTACTGATCATGACTAAAGTCCACTTTAGCTCTCTAGCACATTGATAGTACACGTAGCATAGCTGGGCAACTTAGCTAATTTCTTTCAGAATACTTATTGGATCCAGTCCAACAGCTATTAAAGATGAGCCACTGGCTTTCATGATTTCTGAAAGTAAGATTTTGCTATGTAACTACAGCTTTATTAATGCAGTCAAGGATAAAAATGTAAAATTTAATCTATATTATACAGTACTCACTAAAGAAAGAGACTGGGAGAGTAGACAGATTTACAAATCAAGAAATTTTCTAAATGCAAATCATTTATCACAATAACAATTTACCATAGTTTCCAAAAGTTTTAAAGTTACATTATTACAGAAATAAAGCTAAGAATTATCTAGTAAGTCGTAATGTTAAGATTTAAACAATTGTGCCTTTAAACTTGATTTTATAACAAACTAATGAAATGTATTTCATTGACTGAGTATATTTGCTATTAAGACTTTTAAAAATATCTTCAATTCTTACTTCTAGTTGAAGAATTTATTAAATAAAAGTGATTTAATTTTTGATTCTTTCTACTTCAGTGTCTTAATGTGAATATTTACTGAACACTTATATTTTGATGAAAAAATGTGCTGGGGCCTGCCCATTAGGCTCAGAAGAAGTGTTAAATGTACTTTCCAATTCTTCCCTTAGATTTTCATAGATTTGTAAGATACATAACATTGTCAACTGGAGTTAAGATATGGGGAAAATGTATGGAATGAATATCTCTAAATAAGCAAAATAAAAAACCAAACAAACAAAATTTCTACTTCATCAACAAATCTTCAACAAAGATTGACCTCTGCCAAAAAAAAAAAAAAAAGAAATTCTATTCATCAAGTAAATAGGAAAACAAGTTTATAAATAATAGCACATGTCTGCCATATTCACATCTATTATTGTAAAACTGATTTATAATAAAGTACTTACGGGTGGTAGGTACACATGAACCTACAAATATGGACTTCAATGCACCAAAACCACAATTGCTCTAATCATAACTGACCCAGTAAAGCTGTACCTTTCCTCACAGTCATCAAATAGCATATTACGCAGAATTATGTTTATGAAAAGAAGTTGCCAACAGCTCCAGAGAAGCTTACTAAAAAGCAGAATCCTAAAAGGGATGCACGGAACTCTCTAGGAAAGGAAAGTAGATGAGATCTTTTGAGTCAATTTGCGTGGGGTGAACAATAGAGGGGAGGAAATGGGAGGAGAACATGAAGGAATGAGAACGGTGGAGCTGGAACAGCGACGAAGTGGGAGAGCAATGAAGGAGAAAGAGAGAGGCATCATAGGGTTAGGGAGAAGCCTGGTGCTAGGGACATTTCAAGAAATCCACAGGATGACCCCATCTTAGAGTCCTAGCAGTATTGGGGAGGTGAGGTGCCTGAATTGGCCTACCTGGCAATCAAATTGGTGACTACTCTAACTGTCATCCTAGAGCCTTCATTCAGTAACTGAAGGAAGCAGATGCAGAGATCCACAACCAGACAGCAGGCAGAGTTCTGGGAGTCCAGTCAAAAACAAGGGAAAAATGATTATATGATCAAGGAGAGTCGAGATAGAAAAAACTACAGAGATACATGAACCAAACTAGTGGTAATTCAGAAACTTTAGACCGACAGCTGTAGAGCCTGCACGGGACTGAACTAGGCCCTCCACACTCGGGAGACAGTTTTGTGACTTGGTCTGCATAAGGGGCCCCGGCAGTGGGATCAGAATCTATCCCTGGTGCAGGAGTTGGCTTTTTGGAGCTCATTACTTAGGGCGGGACACCTTGCACAGCCTTGATGCAGGGTAGAGGGCTTGGGCTTGCCTCAACTGGATATGCCATGCTTTACTGACTTCCGTTAGGAGGATTAGGAACCTTTTGGAGGAGCGTAAGGGGGATGGGGAGTGGCTGAAGAAGGAATAGGAAGAGGGATGAAAGGGGATCTGTGGTTGGTATGTAAAATGAATAAAAAACAAAACTTTCTTTAAAAAGAAGAATATGCAGTCGCTCTGAATACAGTATTTTCTTCCCAAATCTACAATGCCTATGCCAAAGCCATATAGAATAACCATCATAGAATGCCTTACGGACTGTAAAGATCTTCTCTCCAACATTGATTTCATCTGTGAAGTTATTTCACAGCAAATAAGCAAATGACAGGAATCAGCAGGTGTGTTCTTCCCATAGACTCTATCTTCCAGAATGAGCTCATTGTTGAGAAAATTCATTAACATTATTAGTTAAGTAGGACTATTGAGGATGACATTCATGTAATCAATCAGCATGATTTATAGATTAATGTCTATGTTGATATATCTCCTACAGCCATATTCATAGATGTAGTAATCAAAGAGTAGAAATCCATGTGGATCACATACTATTATCCTATTGGCACATTAGTAAAATCCTCGTTTCTGTCCTTAACATATTGGCTGGCCTACAGCTCTCAATTCCAAAGGTGTGTATGATTTTTTTTTCTATGAAGAGCCACAGAAATTTCATTGAGCTGGAAATTAAGACTTACACCAGACCAGATTTGACTCTTATGCTTCCAGATAAAGGGGAAGAGAAAGGATGGGCTGTAGTGAGTTATCTCAAATATGGAGGAGTAGAAGAGTAATCAGACTGTTATTTCACATAAAGACAGAAAAAGTATGTCTGTAACACCAGAGATCTCTAGCGTATCATTTGGTATTATCCCGTGCTGAGACAAAAATCAACTGAAAACTATCCACACAGAGTTCCGTCGAGAATACTAATGGCTCAAACCTTCAGGAATGTTTTAGGTCATCCCACCAGATAAAGTACTGCAGTCAGATGGACTAAAATAACAGGAATTACAGAATACACTATAGTAAAGATGGTTGTAAATATTAAATACAACCACATGAGACCATGGTCAGTTATGAAAGGAAGAAACATCATCATTAATTTTCCTTCCTTGTTTTATTAGGAAAATAATAGGATTTGGAAATGAAGCATGATTCAAAAAGAAACACATGGGTGATGACATGAACATTTTAATTTTACGTATCATCTTGACAAGAATAACATACCCTGGAATGATTCCAAACCAATATATTGCATGCTTCTGTGAAGGTTATTTTGAATTGCTAATACCTAAATTAGTAGATTTTGTAGACTGTAGATTTTCCTTTACAATACATATGGGCTTCAGTCAATCACTGAGAGTTTACTACTACTTAAAAGAGCAAATAATTTGAACAGCAGGATTCATGCTGCAATAGAACATCTTATGCCTTCTTTAAGTGTAAATATTAAGTGCTTATCTGTTGGGTTTTATTATGGCAAATTCTTCCATTTCCTTGTACTTTCTTCTCATTATTTCTCTCCTACAGTTCTCCCCTTATTTTCTTCAGATAAATCCTATCCTTCTAGTAACTAGCATCTGCTTTCCTTTCCTAATAACATAATTCTATTATTCTCTTTTCCCTACCTTCCTTACTTCCTATTATCCTCATTTATTACTTTTTTTAAATTTGCAACCCATGAACATACACATATACATATATATGATTTTGTAGATTTGTTTGCACATAAAAGTAAACATTCCATACTTGTCTATGCTTTTCTTTTTCCTTGTTTTAATAGAACCATTACTAATGTGTCTTTCCCAGTCACTAACAACATAAGGTGTTACAGAGGGCAGGGAGAACCTTTGAACTTTTTCAGGTGGGAATGCCAATAAATACTACTACTTAGGACAATTTTGAGGATTTTCCATAAACTAAACACCATATTACCCTAAATCCAATAGTTGTGTCTGTCAGTATTTATACAGGGCAGCTGAAAATATCTACATGATCATACTCATAAACTAATATTTATCATATATTTAATCTTAATGGTCAAATTTCAGAAACAACCAAGTTATAGTTCAGTAGGCAAATAGCTAAACGTACCATGCTTCATCTTATTTAATATTTTTAAATGAAAAGCATAAATGGAATAGACATGGAGGAAATACTGGATTTTAAATGAATTAAAAATTGCATATCTTATGATTCCCAGTGTGTAACATGCTAAAAAGGTAAAATTGTAACAAGACCAAATGATAAGATTGCTAGAGTTTAGAAAGAGATATAAATTAATAAGCAGAGAAGAGAGGATTGATAAAACAACTCCCTTCCACCAAAAATAAAGTTTGCTCATAACAATATTCCAATGGTGAACTTATATCATGTGAGTATTTGGTCAAATTTATAAAATTTATGCAAAGAAGAGTAAATTACAGTATTTTGAGAAATAAAATTATTTGTATAGCTTGATTACCAAGTCAAAATATTATTGACTGAGCTGACATAAATAAGCTAAATTTTTTATAATGTAGTTTTGTCCGATTCATCCAGTTTTGGGGGTCATGGATGCTATATGTCTTCATCATGAATCTTTTGCAAAAACCCAGCCCTGAGACACAATCACAACATTATACATATACTCTATAAGTTCCAGAGGGATGTAAGGTTCAACTCATTACTTACTAGCATGTAGACACATTAATTAAACTATTCATTTTTAGATAGAGTAATTAATTATTAAAGAAATGTGTGGTGTAAATGAGATACTGGAAGTCTCTGTACTTTGATTTTGTGGTGAACATGTAGCTACTCCTAAAAAAATAAGAACTAAAATAAATTGACCATCTGAAATAGTGACAGTCTGAAGGTATTACATTTATAAAAAAGAAAGAAAAACTTTTAAAAAAATTGCTGCTATTGAATGAACAACCTTGAAAAGAAAAAAATAAATATGTCTCAGGAAGGACTGGAATACAAAGAAGAATCTGGGAGATTAAACAAAACATGATCCTCTGTAACAAGATAACTCATAATTAAATTTCCTATCAAAGACAGTTTTAAAAATGTGAAATTATAAGATACATCTAATTTATAATACATAGAAAAATAAAGTTAAAAGGGAAATACACTGTTAGAAAAATAAAAACTGTCAGTGTTATGACTTGAAGAAAAAAAAGAATCTTCACATTCATTCGTTTGAAACATGATTAATATAAAAACGCATATCTAGACACACTAGGTCACATGAGGATGATATTAATAGAAAATATTCATTTACAGAAACAGTTAAAATGTATTATTAATTTTTGACATTAATTTATTTAATATTTTTTTAACATACCAACCACAGTTTCCCTTTTCTCACCA
This sequence comes from Phyllotis vaccarum, assembly GCA_033318265.1. NCBI lineage: Eukaryota > Metazoa > Chordata > Mammalia > Rodentia > Cricetidae > Phyllotis > Phyllotis vaccarum. The sequence continues at coordinate 89,756,609 of JARWLC010000001.1, read as the reverse complement.
CTTCCCACTCACACCCCAGAATTTCCATTCCTTCACCCCCATCCAATCCTCAGAAGGTAAGGCCCCCGTGTGGAATCAACAAATTGGGGATATCAAGTTGAGACAGGATAAAGCCTCTCTACCATATCAAGGCTGAGCAAGGTATCACTCTCCTGGGAAAGGGCTCCAAAACAGCAATTCATGTACTTTGGATAATCCTGGTCTCACTGTGAGATGTCCCACAAACTTCCCTAGCCACAATTTTAACTTCATCCTTCCGAATCTGTTCGTAGTGTGCATAACATTTGCAGTCCAGTTCCAACTCATTTCTTTTTGTTTAGCCTGCTATAATCCTTTATCCCAACAAATTTCTTCTTAGAAGTTCTCAGTTCATTGGATATAATCAATAAATAATGCATGGATGAAAAAATATCAAGTATTCACTAGCGAATCCCATTGGATAGATAAGATTATGTATAGATGTATCTCAATTACAATAGGTAATTTTTCATGAAATATTGAAAAGAGCCTATTCAAGTATTCCAGAACACGTATGTATGTCTGGGATATTTTTTACTTCATTATTTTGTGTTACAAATATTTTTGCTTTTTATTCACTCTGTATTGTTTTCTTTGTTGCTATCTATTGTTGCAAGGGGATTTCTTGGTCCCGGGCAGCTAGGGGCCCAGACCCTGCCGCACCAGACCCCTTAGCCACCCAGACTCCCACAGCTCAGGACCCCAGAAA